>JBBPRO010000621.1:0-14487 GCA_038093055.1 Boletus mariae
AAGAGGGCGACGCCAGCCCAGGCATCGTCCCACCACATAGAGGCCACGGACCATCTGTACCAGAGCCGAAATAAGGTGGAGAGTATTGCCAGGCCGCTGGGTCCTACGATCGAGACTGTGGCTGTTTACAAATAGGCTCGGACCATGATAGACGAGAAAAGACGAGGAACTCACCAGTCGTCGTTGTTGGCCAGGGCCATGTGAGTGGGGAGCTCATGTCAGCTGAAGCTATGGATGATTTGCAGCATCCAGCGGTCGATCCCTGCACGTGAACTGAGATGTGAGCCCATCCTTTATGCCTGGTCACAGCCGTATACAGGGTCGAGCCACTGGGGATATCTGTCGAGCGGTCTAGTAACAACGTAATATTTTGATGACGCTTTTGCACGATTCCTTAGCACCGATTGGTTCGCCTAGATTCGCCTGCAGCCAAATGAATGGAGTTGCCGATGCGGACGGATACTATATATGATGTCCAGGACTTGTCCAAAGACACTTTCGCTGACAGATCGGCATGTTGACTGCGCGTTCGTTGGTGACGTACGTGCTTACTTTTCCGACATGTCAAAATCTGCTAAAACAGGGCTAGTCAGCGGGGTGTTTTCGATCAAATCTTCCTTGGAACCGGGTCTGCCTGGTCGCCCGCTTGCTGCGCCAGTACATATATATATAATAGAGTTCATACCCAGCCTTGCCTGTCTCAAGTTTCAGACTGAGTCGCATCCCCGTTGAGAAATTCTTCAAGTTATGAATCTTCAATTCTCTGAAACGCACGCGGTCAGCACGCCACAGAAAATTTGTAGTGCGTAAGGTCAGACGTCTGAACGAGCTAGGAGGCAGGCTCCTTCCCACCACTGCAGGAGAGTTCGAGGCTGACATACTTAGGGTGCGGGCGGAAACATCCGAACAGTTCAAACCCAGAACAACCTTAATCCTCGACCTCTCCTGCAGCGGCTGGAACATAACATTGGTAAACATCGACTCGCCCCGTTCAGCGGTCTTTGAAAATATATAGCATAAAACCTATGTATTATTTAAATTATACAGTAGTCGATATGGTTAAAGTTAGTGTACTTGAATTAGCGTGTAGCCACGCGTCCATGTCTCGACTCTCCACCACTACTAAAGATCTGAGTCCAAACCTCTGTCATACGTGAGAAAGCCAAAGATGTCTTCAACAAAATTCAAGATTTGCAGCACACACTGTTATGTTGTGGGGACGACGACAACGGGATGGTCGCACTGTTGGGACCATCGCGTTGCAAGGCGCGTCATCAATATAGGTGAGGGGCTGCAGGTGAGTGAGCAGGGGCAGGCAGGTAGGCGAAGTCCCAGTGATTGGGGTGAGGCACACGAACGCATGATATGGTAGTGAGTGTGGCATGAGCGTGTCGTTAGCGGCGAACAGGCGAGGTGGGGCGATTGCGCGGTGAGGGCGAACGGGCGAGGATCGGCGTGATCCAATGCCATGTCACCCTCATCGGCAGCGTCGTCGTCGTCCGCGAAGGTGGGTGTGAACAGGTAAGGTGGGCGCGAACGGGTGGGTGCAGATAGGTGGAGGTGAACGGGTGGCCACAAACGGATGGGCGCGAACAGGCGAGTGGGCGCGTGAGGGTGATGTCGGGGCGACATCGGGTCGTCGTTGATGGCGAGGTGACCGCGCTGCCGCGTTATCATCATCGCGCGAACGGGAGTGCGCAGGTGAGGGGTGCAGGCAAGCGGGCATGCACGGCTAGGAGTGAGGGTGAACGTTTGAACAGGCGAGGTGGCGCACAAACAAGAGCCCACAGGTTGGCCGTTGACAACGACGACCTGGTGGTCGCGCTGCCGTATCTTGATAATGTGAACACGATGCGTGTCACCTCCCATTTTGTGCCCCATACACATTCTACCTACGTCGCTGTCATCGATGGCATTGTCGTCGTCGTCCACAACTGGTGGGTAGGTGAATAGACAGGGCAAGCATGCGGGGAGAGGGTGGTCGAACGGGCAAGGTGAGGGCAAACAGATGACGGGTTGACGATGACGATGTGCCATTGTGCCAGACGTGGTCGCACTGCCACATCACCGTCATCGACGAAATGCAATCGCCGGCCGCATCTGCACGTCGTTCTCGTTAGCATCAGGAAAGTGCTTTGAGAACTTTGTCTATACGGCCTAGTAGCTCCATATTATTGGTAGAGGACAACGAGATCACAAGTCAGAGAAGAGAACTGCTACAAGATCTACTGTATAATTTAAATAATACATAGGTTTTATGCTATATATTTTCAAAGACCGCTGAACGGGGCGAGTCGATGTTTACCAATGTTATGTTCCAGCCGCTGCAGGAGAGGTCGAGGATTAAGGTTGTTCTGGGTTTGAACTGTTCGGATGTTTCCGCCCGCACCCTAAGTATGTCAGCCTCGAACTCTCCTGCAGTGGTGGGAAGGAGCCTGGCTAGGAGGGACATCGAGCAAACCATTAAAGAAAAGACTCCCAGGGCTGCAACTAGTTACAAATGTTACCATTTGTGGATTCGATCACAATTTCACAAATTAGAGAGGCCCATAGTAGCTGAAGAGAACGACAAGGATTTCTTACCTACTACACGTTGGGAGTGACCAGACTATAGTCTAGTTTACCCTGCCAGAGTGGGTTCGGAGAGTGTAGTGCTGCAGGAAATGCTTAGGGGTGAGCTACTACTTCCACCCTCCATGTTTTCGTATGTATCCCGCTCAACAACTTGTTCATTAAAGAAACCATACAAAAGTTAGTCCTAATTAATATACTCTGCTCGATGCTCGCACTAGCACTACATGCGTGCCTCGACATTCAACAAAGTACGTCCATATCCACATAACTTATGTGTATATTTATGACACTTCGAAACCGAGTCGCAGGTCACTCACACTCTTCCACCCTCTCTGTATCCACCCGGACGGTCATGGATCTCGAAATCTGGGATTGACTATCATGGAAAGACCAAGAGGACGATTTCGTCGTCGCTGATGATGATAGCCACCCCCTGCTCGCCTCCTGACCGAGCTCTACCTGGCCGAGCTCGACAGTCGTGAACTCGACCTTGCTAGATGTAGCATTCTCGGTGTCCATATTGCCATTGTGTAAGGTGCGGTAGACAAAGGCCACGATCACGAGCAGGTTGCACACGATCATTGCGCATGCCACTTTGACATGTTCGAAGACGATTGCACCCGAAGTGAGACGAACACGTAAGAGCACCACCGCCTCCACGACAGTAACAATGTTTATCACCATGGTTGCTAAGAACGCGGAAGATATCAGAATCCTGCGTTTCCGGCTAAGCTTCATGCCGCGCAAAAACCAGATCGGAAGCGCGCTCAAAAGCACGTCCGCGATACAATCCGCTGTTGCGGCCAAAATTAAACACCACACAGAGATCAGAGATTCTGGTGCTCACAGGAGATCTGGAATGTTAAAACAAACGTCGTCATGAGGCATGCACGTGCAGTACAGAGACAAAGGCGCAGGACCAGCAGTGCAATCCCAGCCAGCCCGAAGAGAATACCGATGCCAAGGGCAACGCGTCTTCGCATGCCCTCGGGACGCGACACCCGTACAATTGAAGTCAAAATACTTATCCTCGCAGCCCTGAAGTTCATCGTGACATTAATTTCCGTGCTATCGGCCAGGGTGATCAACGCACCACATCAGAATTGGATATGCCAAGGAAAAAATCCAGCTCCCGGCCTCGAAGAACCGAGGAATACTGTCTACCCGTACATTCGTCAGTGGTAAATGGGGCCACGTTTCATGATGATCATACCATCGGGAATCGGTTGCTGGAGTACTGTAACAATCAGGCAGGATGTGTCTGCCAACAACGCCAGCGCAGCCCAAGCATCGTCCCACCACATGCGGGCTGTGTGGTATTGCCACCAAAGTCTGAAAAAAGTGCAGAGTATCGCCACGCTATGGAAAGATGCCGATACAGCTGAGGATATGGTAGTCCATCATCAACAACGTCCGCTAGGGGAAAGGAACTCACCAATCAATGTGCAATCCCAGTTGGGGAACATGGTGCTGGATGGGTGTCTGGATCAACCACGAGTGTCCTTATGTACATTGTGGAGAAAACCTGAATACGAAACTGCCGATTTGACCATAATTCAGGTCCCGCGTATTTGAAACAACTTCAAGGTACCGAGTTCGTCTGAGGCCCTGTAAGTACATCATAAGATTGATCAAGAAATCTAAAAACTCGAACCTTTCATCATTCACTGTCCACACTTAGGATACCATATGATGGCATATGTTGTGAATGAAAAGGAGCGTATCTGAAAAGGAGCTGATGCTGTTCTTATCGCCGCAAGGACTGTCCTTCCAATCTGCCGACCATTGCCGAAGCTGAGTTTCAAGCTTCAACAAGCTGCGCCGGATCCTTTCCCTGTGGTTCAATGGTTGAACCAGGATCCTGGCACGTCCCTGATATGCCTGACGGATACTTACGGTACTCATGCCTAGTTATAACGAACAAGCAAATCCCTTGTTAGTGGTAAGTGACTTGACGTGACTCCGACTGATTGAACTGATTGGCAACCATCGATCAGGCATCAGCCGTTTTGCAATGACATGGGCCATCCGGAGGACTTTAATGTGGTTGACCTTGTGGAATACTTGTTGGCTGTGCCAGTTTGTCAAGTACTGTACATCATCTGGTCCTACACTTTTGTTCATGAGTCCACAGGCTTATGACGCTGGAAGGTTGTGTACGATCAGATGCAAAAGACGAACCACTTTTTCCAATCATAGATCGCCTTTCTAGACCATCCGGGCCACGAACTTACGGAGAGGACGCAATCACTGCTGATGGTCACTATGGTCTAAAATCATACTAAATGAGGGGTTTGGGTTGATAGTATCTTCCACCGCGTACGCGCACGAATGCCACCGGAGAGGAGCGTCAACTCAGCTATGCTAGGAAACTAAATTTAGCTTTCAACGGTTTCAAGGACCCTATTGTGGCAAGGGATTGACGTTTGATTCAGGCTGAGTAAAAAAACGCTCAGTCGATTGATTAACTGGGTGCCCGCACTACATTCATGGATCATTCTTCCCCCCGCTCTGCATCTGTCCAGGACACAGATCCAGACATCTTGGATCGACTACCATGGAAAGACCAAGAAGACGATCTTGTTGTTCCTGCAGTTATTGACCTTGCTTTGCTGGGCTCTATCTGGCCGAACTCTATCGTCGTAAGCTCGATTCTACTTGTCTGTGGTATAGAGTCCGCCATGCCCATCTTGTTCTTGTACAAGACGCGGTAAAGAAAGCTGTCGATCACGAGCAGGTTGCACACGATCAATGAGCATGCCACTTTGACATGCTCAAAGATGATTGTACCAGAAGTGAGTTGAGATCGTAGGAGCACCGCCGCCTCTACGACCGTGATGATGTTGATGACTATGGTTGCCAGGAACGCGGAAGAGAGTAGAATCTTCCTTTGTCGACCTAGGTTCATACTGCGCAAGAACCAGAGCGGAAGTACAGTCAAGAGTACGTCCGCAATACAATCAGCTGTCACCTTTCATGGTAAACGCCAACCGAGGCTCAAAGATGACAAGCGCTTACTAATGGTCTGAGTTATGAGGAGTGGCCTCGTCATCAGACATGCATGGACAATGCATATCTGAAGCCGCCAGGCGAGCATAGCAGTACCCATAAGCCCGAAAGAAATGCCAACGCTGAGAGTGATACGTCTCAACGTGCCCTCGGTATTTGACACGCGTACGATCGAAGCCAAGATGCTCGCTCTTGTAGACCTGGAATCTGTTGCAACATTATTTCCTTGCCTGTTCCGTGTGCTGTCAACCTGGGTAATGGACGCACCACATCAATATTGGGTACGCCAAGGAAAAAATCCAATTTCCAGCTTTAAAGAACCGCGGAGATTTGTCTGGCCGCTTCCCCGTCAGTGACAAATGGCATAAGGTATCACATCTTCATACCATAGGGAATCGGTTGTTCGAGCAACGCAACAAGCAAGCAGGCAACGTCTGCCAATAATGCTAGCACAGCCCATGTATCGTCCCACCACATACGGGCTATATGCCATCGGTACCAGAGTCTGAACAAAGTGCAGAGTATCGCCACGCCATGGAAAGACGCTGAAACAGCTGCGGAAACCGTGGTTCACCATCGATAATCCAGAAAGGGGGAAGAAACCCACCAATTAAGGTGAAATCCCAGTCAGGGAACATTGTGTTGGGTCGGTGTCAGCGGGGAGTGATCTGCAGCTTTGTCCTTTTCTACATGTGTTTTCAGGGAGAGGACATTACCGCTCCAATCATCGCATCAAGTATCAGGGGCACGCTGGGAATAATAATCATCGTGAGACTGGTAGTAGATGACACCAAAACATACTTTGTACTCACCACCTGCCTATAATAGAACCTTCGTCTCCTGCCTTGGTTACGTACCACTCGTTCAGGGTGCTCCCGTTACACTACTTAATACTCCTGGTTGATTGGATCTCTGAACGACGAACCGAAAGATGCTGAGGAATCGGATAGAGATATTCTTGTGTGAGTGTGTTCGAATGTCTAGTAAGTTCTCGTCTTTTCTACCCGCGAATCACCGAAGCCCGTCTCGTCCTTGTTTTTATGGCGCAGTAGACCCTCGTAACGAACATACGAGATTGCATACGATCAACGAGAATGCACACCAGCTCCGTTGGAAGCCGCGTCTCCCATTTATAACGTTCCGGTGCTTGCCTTGATATGCACCACGATGATCGTACCTGAGGTGATGAAAATGCCACGGTTCATACGGACCCGTCACCAAAATGATCATCGGCCTTGTTCGATGAGAACGAGGAGAAACCCATAGCTTTCATTTACGATCCGGCATCACATCGTGCAAGGAGAGTACGGCATGTCGCATCCATGTGTTCACCGGTAGTCAGGGAAATGGTGACTGACTTGGCAATGGGGCTGTCATGTTGTTCACCCTGGCATATGTCCGTGAAGCCGCAATGCACGCAGCGGGAGTTCAAGGGTTCACATAGTTGTGGGAAGTGCAAGGAAAGGATCGAGTTGCCGTCGGGAAAGTTGACTGCAGATAAGTTCGTCCCTTATAGATTCCCACGTGCGGATTCGACTCCTTCCAGCTGGGATAAGTTGCTCTGACCGCATAACAGGAAAAGATATAATAGCTGCCAAGGTTGCAATCAGAGTCCATGCATCGTCTTACATACGCTTTGTGCGTCAGAGGCCGTTCCCATAGCTAGGAGACAACAATGTTTGGCATCGGCGGTGGATCGAGACGGCCATCAAAAATTCATTGGCACCAATGAAAATCGGATCCCGATTGCAAAGAGATTTGTAGCGCCACCGTCCAAGCGGCCTTGATATGCTTGACGAGCAAAACACGGCACGTGGCCGCTGACCAGAACGCGCTCTGATGGTGGGGCTATTAGAATGCTGTCTTACTTCACGGGTGGCACACGTTCTAGAAAACTAACATTTACTTTTTGACATCCCAGCTCCGCGAGATGCTTGCACGGTTTAGGTATAACTCACCTACGAGATCACAGAAAAACGTGAATTTTAATTTTGTTCGGGGATAGCACAGGAACAGATCCTGCCAAGAGCTGTCAAATCGCACGTTATGAGATGTCTTCATGGGTTTAATGCACGAGATCGTAACCCCAATTCCCACGACGCAATCAACTTTGCAAACGGGCGAAGAATCTATTCAATTACATCCCTGCTCCTAACAACACATTGTCAGCGCATGCTTGGTTCATGAACCAGCTCGCGTCGATGGTACACTGCTTTTGTCTACGCACACGAAGAAAGCGTTGGGCACAAAAGATTTCCAGAGGTCGAATGCTCGGGAATGATAGTCGTGAATTGAATCGGTTCACTTTTGGTATGAATCCCACCAGGATCAACATCCGATTTGTTGCAAAACCGGTATGCGAATATCGCGATGACGAGGATATTGCAGATGAGAGTAGCAAGTGCCGCCTGAGGATTATGACGGATAAGTGAGCTGGGCTGGCCTCGATGTCCAATTTCTTACCTTGATTTGAATGAACAATATCCTACTACCGGAAAGAGGCATGAAGAGAGAGACGGAATGTGCTATCGAGACAACGGAGATACATATCGAGGAAGCAAACGACAAGACGAGCAATAAGCGCTGGCTCTGTGGTATCTTCATACCTTTCAGAAAGAAAACAGGCATGACCACAAGGAGAACATCGGAAACCACATCAGCTATGAACTTTCATTGGCATACACTCATGGATAGAAAGCGATGGACGTACTGGCCAACTGAGAAATCGCAACATCATGCGTCATATCGCAAGAATTTGTACTACAGACGTACAATTTCTGTGCGAGTAGAGCTATCCACATAAGACCAAAGGAGACTGCGATTGTGTAAGACGTGCGCCTGATGCATGCACGAGGATCTACGATTCGGATTATAGTGGTTATCATGCTCAAACGTGCTGCCCTGTAGACACAATTTTAATTTCAACGCAGGAATGTCAGCGTGGAGGAAACGCACCAGGGGGTGGAGGTCAAGGTGACAGTTGATACGAGATTGAGAATCATGTCGGTATTGGAAAGCTGGGCTGATTTCATTCAGACGACTAGGGGTGTGATGAGAAAGGACGTACTGGGAGATGACTGCTGGAGCCATGAACAAATGAGGCAGCCAACATCGGTGAGAAGGGCGAGAAAAGCCCAAGCATCCTCCCAACCAAAGCGACAAATGGACCAGCGATACGCTGACCTGAAAATGCCAGAACTGATGGCAATGGAGTGAAAAACGCATGAAACCACTGTAGTGAATGAATTTGTAAATTGAAGGATTGGTATTAAGTGAGGTCGACGAACCTTTGAAATCTAGCGGCCAAGATTGCCCAGGTGCTGGCATGGTCTGCAGAGAAACGCAAACGCGTTAAACCGCGGTCAGATGGCGAAATTTAACTTAAGCATGATACCTCACGCTAGGGAACGCAAGACATTGTTTGTGAGCAGAAGAGCTTGGCAGGATGCAGTGCGACGCCGAAATTACACCGTGTTCAGGGCTGTTGGTGATGAATGTTAACTTCAGGGATTGTATTGTGCATAGTACGTACCTTGACGGATGAAACTTTGACCCGCTGACTTGGGTCGGGGCGTGGAATAATATTACTGTTTTGAGGGTCGTCGTATCGATCCGAGTGTCACTGATGGAGTCTGTGGAGCGATAAGAGGTGGGGGTTGGACACGTCCCACCCTCTCAGCTTTTTGACCCATGATCTGTAGGATCAATACCATCTTATGGTAGCCAGAGTGCGGGACCGTCGCAGAGTACTGTCGAGCACTTTTCGAGGTATGTTTTCCGTCACGGTGCACCCGTGTGATTTCACTTCGGATGAGCCTAGTACTCGTTGCCCAAGTGGATCGTTCTGGTGAGTGTCGTTCCTGCTCGTTTCCGTTCGCCTCATTGCATCTGACCCTGCTAAATGGTTCCCTAAGTGGTTCCGTTTAGTCCTTGATCATGATAGAGTCCCGTCGAGTTCCCCGTTGATCCTCGTACGTCACATCTCGCATGTTCTGCAAGCGGCAGACTTGAGGGGATCCGGTTTCGCCCTATGTCACGTGACTGATCATGATGGAGCTGTTTCCTTTTTGAGCAAAACACTTGGATTTCTCAGTGTGTATGCCTAGATCGATGAAGCAATTAAACACAATACAAGTACAGCAGGCGTGCTTGCATTGCCCCAGCCGCCTCATCCTCTCTCTCGCTCCACGATGATCCTTGACCGCTCACATGTCGCCCTCCACCATTCTTCCCTTAACACTACATTCTACGGTGTAGAGCACACTGTCTCCTCTCCCCACATCGCTATCCGTCAGTTCCGCGGCGTCCAGTATGCTATTGTGCCCGCACGGTTTCGTCAGTCAGTTCTCTGCTCTTCATACCCCTCCACGGTCGATGCAACCAAGTTTGGGTATGTATTGTTCATTCCTTCTCCTACCCCTCTTTTCTCACTTTCGTCGCTCAGCCCAATCTGCCCACAACCACATCGGAAGACCCTCGAAGAAGAGCTCATCGGTCTTCCAGAAACCGATATCCCTAGACAAGTTCTCGTCCAGGACGAGTTTGACTGTCTTAATTTGAACATCACTGCTCCCGCACATCAAAGCTCTCATTCACGTCTGCCTGTTATGCTTTGGGTGCATGGGTTAGTGTTCCCATCTCCTCGTGTTTCCTCCAGCTTATTCCGTCAGGGGTGATGACCACGGCTGTGGCTCCAGCTGGGTTTATGACGGCGGACCGCTCGTCGCTGCGAGCGTTCGCATAGGGAAACCGATCATTCTCGTCAATTTCAAGTTCGTCCTCATGTTTACGTCTTAATTCGCGCTCACACCCACGCTACACAGCTATCGCTTGGGCTTCTTTGGTTGCGCAGCAAACCCGAAGCTTGCGGAAGATAATCGTGCAGCAGGTGATCAAGGCGTTGGTAATTACGGTTAGTCCCTGTTCGTCTTTTACTTTTCAAGCTCATCACATTATCTTAGGCCTACGTGATCAGCGTCGGGCCCTCGAGTGGGTCAATCAGTTCATCGCCGACTTCGGTGGCGATCCTTCAAACATAACTCTCTTTGGCTCCGGCTCTGGCGCAGCGGACATCATTGGTCATCTCTATTCTAATCTCAACAAGTCGCATCCCCTCTTTGCTCGCGCGATCGTGCAGAGCGCCATTATCGATAACAATGTACCCGATGTCGCTACTGCGGGTTGGCTCCTCTCACGGGCGCTGTGTACACTTCGCATCTCCACCCTTGACCAGCTCCGCAACATTCGTGCAGAAGCACTCGCGGAAATACATTGCCCATTCCGTGCCGTCGATGACGCTTCCTTCTTCCGTGCAGGCTGGCGAGACTCCCTCTTTCCTCCTGGGGAACCGGAAGACGTGGATGCACATCCCCACAGTCTCGCGGCGCACCGTTTAGGGGTCCACAAGGTTAAGAGCAAAAGTAGAAGTCCACACCCTCAAGCGCGCATGGCACCGGCCATTTCCAATCTCCAGCCACTCATCATTGGTGACGGCGCCTGCGACTCTGATCTTTGGAGTACCCCGGCTTCTAGCTGGGCAGCATCCGGTGTCGTCCGCCGGCTTCGCGCCATTTGCCAATCTCTGAACAAGGCTACTGCTCTTCTCAATGCGTACGACATCGCTCCCCACACGACCTACGAACTCACTGATCGGGTACTGGAGCTCGTCGAGGACGCCCGCATCGCTTGGCCCACAGAGTGCGTCGTGCAAGCAGCCAAGAAGAGCGGCCGTTCAGTATGGCGTTACGTTTTCGACCAAGAAGGGCCCGCTCGCGGTGTCCCCCATCATGCCGCTGACCTTATATACCTCTTTGACAACGTTCCGCTCCCGCTCTCGCCGGCGGCGTCGCCCATGTCGTTCGGGGCCGATGAACCGCTTCCGTCGTTACCCTCTTCCGAGTCGTCCAATGGTGACTTTTCCGACCATCTTACCCGCACGCGTACCCTGGACGATATCGAGATGATGGTCGCGGATGCGTTTGAGTATACCCCTCCTACCCGACCCCTCGGAGGCTGGCCTCAGCCCATCGTCGACGAATGGTCCTATGGACGTGTGCGCGATGCCATCCAGTCGCGTTGGATCGCATTCGCATGGGGTGAACGGCCCTGGGACAATTCGCACGGCAAGATCTTTGTGTTTGGGCCAGAAGGCGAGACGGGCGAGCGTTCTGCGGGCGTCTTTGAAGGGAGGCGGCGACGCAAGATTTGGGAAGAGGTGTTGCGGCCTCTCGGGACGGCGCTCGTGCACAAGATCGGGCACGAGCTGAGCAACGGACCTGTCGGCGGTCGGTGATCTCTCGTCTAAAAGGCTGAACATCTAAAAAGCGCGTTTGTGCACACCTGTTATTGTTATCTCCCGGGCTGATTGTATTATTTAATGGGTTTTCTCTCTGGGCCGTGTTGTTGCACTCATTGTTTTCACAATCCCATCCATGCATAGTGTACCTCTTTCATCGTCCATATACTCGATCTGTTGTTTAATCTAATTGCACCTCGTAGACATTGCAATCATGCATCCATACTATCCCGATTCCCCACAACTGCTTCGGCAGTCATATATTTCATATATTTCCAAGACACGTCCTTTGCCCTTTTGGTAAACGTTGTACTCTTGTCACATGCCATTGGCTTCTAGACTAATCAATCCACCGTGATCCGTGCAGGACCAAGAGCGAAATGAACGTGCACGCGCCGATAAGCATCGATGAATTAGACGAGTTGGTCACACACGTCATCCAATTACGAGGGAGGGTAAAAGACCGTCACACGAGGCACGAACGTGCATCCGTACCGAGTCGACGATTTCTGCATTGACCTCTCCCTGACAGCCCCCGGCGGGAGATCAGGAGCCCCACCCACCCGTCGGTGTCCCGGAATGCGATGTGGATGTGCCCGCACTAACGGCGCCGGGCGCACCCATGAAACACCCCGGATCTGAGACCGCAGCATCCGGGAACTCGGCGCATTTCGAACGCTGCGCACGTGGAGCCCCCCGTGCCAATGCACGTATTCGAAAAACTTTTGCAGAACGCGCCTGTCGAACGCGGACGTGGCACGCCCGGGGGGAATCGCCTTTTGGGAGAGGGAGCAAGGTTACGCCGAGCGCATCGGGTAGTGACGCGTGATCGAACTTGATTCGGGACAGACCGGACGACGAGACCAACTGCCGCAGCAAGTGTCCACCGCCTCGCTGTCCCTCCGTTGGGCAACGGCGTAAGAAAAGGGAGTTGATGGACCATTCTCGCAGAACTGCACTGGTGACGGATATGCTTGTCCGGGCTCGGCGTGGAGCATGCAGGGCTGCTGCCAATCAGGGAATTCTGCAAATATTCGTCGGACCAGTTCCGTGTGGCCCTGCAATGTCGCAATCTCTTATGGCAAGGCCATCGTATGCTTTCTCACACTCTGGCACATGATGCACATCAATGCATTACAATGGCAGATGGATACAATAAAGCTACAGGAATCTATACACCCGATATAAAACACCCGGATCCAATCCATGGACCGGCGCATGTAACCATGTGACGCCTCTCAAAGGCAACCATGCCCATAAGTACCCGTGATCCAATCCGAGTATCCTACTTGCATCCGACACCTGGACGAATGAGGAAAGTAAAACCAGCATGCGTAGTCAACCCGCATTTTTGAGTGAGTAGTATCCAGGATGAGTCAATCATCATCAGCGCGTTTAAAGTCGAATGAGGGGAGGTGAGAGTGAGTGGAAGTTGTTCTTCATTATGCCATCGCCGTGGCAATGGCGTGAATAAGTGCGCCATTGGAATCGCCACCAGTCTCGTACATGGCAATGCCACGAAGACCAGACGCCTTGACATACTGTCCCTTGGCGGCTACAATACATGTCAACTAGACGGATCAACAAAAATACCACGAGACATACTGAATGATTGCGGGTTGTCATAGGAGACCAGGATAGATTTTGACGAGTCGTAAACAAATGGCTAATACAAATGATTTAGACTTTGAGAGCCACGCGATGATAAGGACGTACTGTCTGGCTGCAATTGTCAAACAAGCCAGTCATCCCAGAAGCAAAGGAACCGTCTTGGTTGAGGAAACCACCTTGAATCAATGCCCAGTAGTGGTAGATGCCCGAGTTGCCGTTGCCAACAGGAGGGTTACCACAGATATCGGGCGTGGTCGAGGGAGGGTCCCAGGAGTCACCAATGGGAATGTTGGTCTTGTCGAACGCGGTGTAGATGTTGAGCTTGCCGCCAGTGACAGCGACAGAAGGCGATACAGTGAAACTGTGCCCATAAGATGCGACACCAAGAACAATCTTGTTGGAAGAGAAACCAGCCTTGGTCCAAGCAGCAACGGCAGAAACAGCGGAACTCTGTTGACCGTTGGTGGGGGCGCAAGAGTCGTTGAGCGGAGAGTTGGGACCAGTGACCTCGCTGAAAGTCCCAAAGATGTCGTAGTTCATTATATCTGGTGTCTGAATGAGTACAAGGAAGGAAGTCAAGAGAGAGCGACTTGCCAATCCAGTCGAGAACGCTGTCATAGGCCGAAACATCAGTCAAGGGGGAACCACTGGCGTCAACCCAGGGAGTGATGCCTGTGGCAGCAGAAAGGGTGAGGTTTGAGGCAACTTGACGCATTTCCTGCAAGAAAGAGAGGAAATTGGCGCTGTCTTGAGGGCTCATCGTGTTACAGCCGACGCCTGGCTTGTTAGGGTACTCCCAACTGGTAGACAATGAGCGAAATGCGAGGGAAAGAGTGGCTGGACCTACTCAAAGTCGAGACCAGCAAAATTGTGTTCAATGGCGTACTGAGCAAGAGAGTTGGCAAAAGTGGAGCGATTCTGAGCAGTGGCGACCGAGGACGACCAGTATCTACTGGTGTCCCAACCACCAACGGTCAAGAGTGGTTTCACGCCCTAAA
>JBBPRO010000622.1:0-14482 GCA_038093055.1 Boletus mariae
CCACCGCGAAGACTAGACTCACCTCCTGGGCCTGACACCCTCGCTCCTTACCATCCCCAAGTCCGCCGCCGCCGCCAAGAACCGCTTCTTGCACATCCCTGGCTCGCAGGGAATCCACCGCATTCCGTCGTCACCTTTAGAACTTCTCAGTTCACTGCGAGCACCGAATGCGCACCTGGGGCGCTTGCTCCTCTCATCTGTTCTCCGGGAGCCATTCAAGCGGAAAAATAGACACGCGGGAGCTGAAGACGAATCAGTGGATGACTTCCTCACCAGAAGATTTGGTGCCGAGTTCGCACGGGTGTTTGGAAGTGCACTCGTCCATGGCATATACGCTGCAGATGCTCGAAAGCTCAGTCTGCGCGCTGCCTTTCCTTCCATGTGGGATGCGGAAGAGCGCGGACGTGGTTCCGTTCTGCTTGGCTTCTTGCGTGCACCCAGTTCCACTCCCCCACGGTCACATCCAGACATGAATTATGACTTGGGAGATTTGCAGGACAAAATGCGCGACGTTTCGGTTTACACCTTCCGGGATGGCATAGGCACGCTTGTGAATGCCCTTGTGAGCTACTTGCGCAACCAGCCCAATGTACACATGTATAGTGGGGTGAGAATTACAGGACTTCGCCTCAACGCAAGGAATAATCGTTTTGAGGTGATCACATCCCTCGAGTTACACGGTGTTTTCTAATCATTTCTTAGGTAACAACGTCGTCGCAAGAAACCCTCTTCCCAACGCATGTTGTCTCTGCCCTTCCGCTTCCCGAATTACGAGGAATACTCTCGCCAGCAGCGCTGTTACCTCATCTTACGACCAACGCTTACTCTTCTGTGACCGTTGTCAACATCGTGTTCCGTCAACCCTCCTCTTCTTCGCTTCCACTTCACCCGGATGGGTTTGGCTACCTTGTACCTCGTCCAGAAGACGGTTACAATGCGGCTACAGGTTCAGGGATTATCGGATGTGTTTTTGATTCATGCTCGACTGTAGGACAAGACACGCCAGGCATCATCAAGATGACCGTGATGCTTGGCGGTCCATACATCTCTGGCTCGATCTCCCCTTCCCAGATCGATATCCCGATTCTACTTTCTGAACTCTCGGATCAACTTGGACGACCTCTCCCGTCACCTCTGTTTATCAAAGTTCACTCAAATGCAAGATGTATACCCCTGTACAGCATCGGTCATCTACAGCGGATGGAAGAACTGAAGAGTGCACTCACATCGGAACCATGGAACGGTCGTATGGAAGTCGTGGGTGCAGGCGTGGGAGGTGTAAGCGTAGGTGACTGCATAGAAGCTGGGAGAAACGTCGGAAGAACGTGGGGCTAGGCTGGCTTGCGTGAGTAACGAGCTGGCATCATACAGCAAATTTACGTGCCAATCACAAAGCTTAGTGAATCGAACATTGGATTTATCCCCTGCTGCGACCACTATTAGTGGCCTTCCTGTGATGACAGGTGAGGGCAGTGACCGGTCGTCTGATTGGCCGCCCTCATAAAGCACAGGAATCGATCTTATGAAAGTTCTTGCGCTGCACGGTTGCCGCATTGTTTCCCATATCAGGGACTCATCACTCCAACGTGAAGTTAAAACAATGTCATTGTCGATGCACCTATCGTCTAATTGCACGCTCACTGGTATCGTCGCTTTCAAGCTAGCGTATGTTGTCCCTTTTAAAGGAACCCCTGAGGTTCCTTGGATCTATGATATCGACGGACAAACCAATATTTGTATTCACGTTTATCTACGCCCATCACGATTATCAGGCGGACCCTCACACCGATCACCGCAACCGCACTACAATAGATTATGAACACGGCGAGGCCTCCGGCGTCTCCACAGAACGTGGCTCGACCCTGTTGTATCTGAGTAAGTCATCCCAAGAAAGACCCTGAAAAAAAGGTGGCAAATGCGAGTTTCAGCCTCAAAGGCGTGCCAGTTTTGGCCCGGGTATATTCATTCTCCTCTTGGTCCCCTCGCATCCCCTGTGACTGCAGCGTGTTTCATCCATGACCATCCCAGTTTATCGACAAAACACGGACTATGACGACTGGGAAGTCGCGTCGGTGTACGACAGCGATGACTGTGACAGTTTAGGCCGCAGCGACGAATCCTCGTACCGCTCGGGCTCTCTGGATGACCCTGCCTTTCAGTTGCATGGTCCTCGTGCCGACTATTTATTACCACAAGCACAGCAACAACATCAAAACTACCCACTAGTCGCGATTGCTCGTTCTCGACGGGAGACATGCAATGTGCCGGGGAAACGAAGTGACTTTGCTCTCTCGCGCGCTCTCATTGTACCCCCTCCTGGGGTGATCTTTCCACGCAAAGACTGGGTTTCCCCGCCCCAAGACATGTACTGGCCTTCAACGACGGATCATGTGGCACCTTCGCCTAACATGCCAGTGGATATAGCGCCGATGGAGCCACCCGCAACGTCTTTACTGCTTTCCCCATCTTCACCACCACGTGCACCGTCTCCACAGATAAGGCGGGCGTCACCTACGAGGACGATCGGGCTCGGTCAAGCGCCCCACACGATGTCGGTCACGGCGCCTGGTACTGCCATGGGGCTAAACGTCAACATTCATTCATCTCCTATCATATCACCTCCACCACGTTATCACGAACCAGTTCACACCATTCCACCGCGCCTCACGGATGCAGGGTGTCAGGGGCATTCGGGTATGACGAAGAGTCCTCGACGACCTGGGCATGACGTCTTGTCGACCTACGGTCATGAAGGATCGATCGCACGAAGACCGCAGACAAAGGAGGAGATGAGGGCAAGAGAAGAGCGTTATGGTGGCCACCTGGATTGCGGACCGGGAGACCGACCCGATCTGCGTCCTCCTCCTGTGCCAAGCAAGTATGAGTATGAGCAGTATGGGTATGACGCGGGGCGGATGAGGACGAGGAAACCACCGATGCGGGAGCGCAGGCCGAGTGTCTGGCAGCGGTTTGTGCGGCGATTCAGTCAATCGCGGGGCGTGTCCATCGGACACACCTAGGTCTTGGAAATGAAAAGAGGACCACTGGCTGGAGGCGTTTGTCCGTCTATTTAAGTGATGGCCTACATACAGGATTCTGTGGATAGTTTTATGGATAAGCACCGTTCGTATGTCGGTGTGATGCGTACCGTAACAAAGTTGGACAGAAAAAATGTGACACATTGAACGTTGACGACGTTGTGCTCAGAATCTCAACCACCATTATGGTTCGTTCGTACTAGAAATACGACTATCAAACATTCGCCCTGGATACCGTCGTCCTGAAACACGTCGCCATATTATAAGGGTACCCAGTCTGGATCGATATCGGGTAGGACTACTTGATAACTTGACACTTCGGTCAAGCACATTATATGTCCTCTCCATCCCCTCCTCCACCACCACCAGGCGGCCCTCCTCCGGGCGCCCCGCCTCCTGCGGGTTCTCCTCCACCACCACCTCCTACGGGCTCTCCACCGCCGCCACCACCGCCGCCACCTTCCACGTCCGTAACGAGTACCAACTACTTTTTTGGCTTCGTCATTACCTTTGTCGTCCTCCTCCTTCTCTTTATCGGGTGCGGCCTAGGCTCATGGCGACGGTTCCGCCTCATCGGGACCGCATGGGACATCCAACTACAAGACATGGAGGGTACCCCCTTCGCTGTCCGAAAGCGCGCGCGACGGCGACTCGTACGGCCCGCATTCCTGGAGACGTGGACGTCTCCCGCGTCGCTGGCACACCTCGCAGCGTGCAGTTGGCAAGGCATACAGGTCCGTGTTTTCCCTCTCTCGTACGCAGCGGTGCATGATCGGGCCAACCCCAACGTTTTTTTCCCGCGTCGTCCGTAGCCAATCTCTGCCGCGTTGGTTTGGTCGCGGTCAAAGCTGACCGGGTCCGTCGGACGACGGAAAGCGAGCGCGGACGGGGAGGGTTCCGCGGTGCGTGCGGTGGGCGCGACGTTGCGGGCGCATGTGTGTCCGCGACATCGAAGTGAGTCGTCGAGACCGCCCCCCGTTCAACGGCCGCCTCCCGAGGCTATTCAAGTGGCTGTCATGATCGCCATGCCGTCGCAGTCGTCTGGCACGTCTGGTCAAACGACGGACGAGCGGCGCTATTTGGGGCAGTCGGGGGTAGGGGAGTATGAGATTGGTATCGTTCGCATAGATTGGCCGAGTGGTGAGGGACCGTGATGCATGGTCGGTTTTCTGCTTTCTGGAGTGTATTTGTGTCCTTTGTAGATGGGCCCGCGCACGGGTACGCCATTTGGTTTTCTCAGTGCTGCGCTGTCTTTCTCCCCCAATTTCCTCTTTCCAACGGTCACTCACGCGGTGACCGACCAACCGATAACTGCTTTCTTTGCCTAGCTTTAGTGGTGTAGGTCAGAGATCATTGCATTGTGGGCATCACGGACATGCTAAAATGAAAGCAGATTATGATTGTGACCGACCACGCTCATGTGCATGACAATCGTGACTCATGATGGATATTATAACACTACTCAGTCAATTAAGTACTTTCGTTTAAAGAAAGCACGCAGGTGGAAAATCTGCCATACACCTAGACCCACGAGGGAGAGGAGCGTCAACCAGGCAAAATTTTGCACGCGCTGATTCGTCGAGACTGATTCAAGGGGATGGATGAACAATGAGATGTACGAGAAAGACGGGGGCGTACGGTTCGTGGTGGCGAATTTCTCTTCCCGTTTCTTGAGATAGTCGAGCTCGTCCACAATCTCTTTGACGAGTCCTTCCAATTTACGCATTTCCATCTCGATTCCGGACAAAGACTCCTGGTTGGCAATGGCACTGGAAGAGGTAGGTGAATAGACGACCGGGTAAACCGTAGAGGGACGTACTTGTAGTCTACCGCATCCGCGCCAATATCCACGTCGAGGTCAATCGTGCGCGTCATGTTGCGTGCAATGTCCGACTTGACGTCTGCGGAGCGCATCACGTTTACATTTCAACACGTCCTGTACAGAAATAAGGACCGACGGACCTGGTGCCAAGTGATTTTTGAAGCAAACGCCAATCTCGCCGTCTGCGTGGGCGGTGACCGCGAGGCGGGTCTCGCCCTTGATGTCCTTTTTGGAGAGGTAGACATTTCGTACGAATGTGGAGTCGACGATTTCAATGTCGATGCGCTGGTTGGGACCGGGCCCGACGTTGGCGGTGACGATGACAAGGGCGTTCATGTGGACGGCGTTCCATATGCATTTTTGGATGGGGATTCTTGCGGGTGGGAGGGCGAATTTGACGGCGGTGGCGAAGGGGAGGAGGAAGATGAGGGAGAGGAAAAGGCTGAAGCGAGTGGTGGGGAACATGGGTAACGTGAATAGCCTACTAGGGACCGTTCCAGCAAACCGCAACTCGGCATATATTACATAACATAATGCCTGCGTACACGGCACAGCCCGCTACATCTTTCGGAGGTTACTGTCATTCCCTCGTTTCATGACGAGCGTTCTATATACCACGTAGTGTACATATAAGTGATAATATTCCTCTGATTTCTTCAACAGAAGAACTGAAAACTCTGCAACGCTTGCTGTCCTTTCCGAATAAGTCAGAAAGATCAATGAGACACTCATCAACGACATTCAACTCTCGGTCACCATTTCTTGGCTCAGGAATATGCGCGAGACGATTATTCGCCTCACCGAATTCATGATTTGAAGGTGTTGCACTCGTACACCGCTCTGAAACGTCATCGACGGCCATCACTGCCTTGAAAGAACCGATCCAATCAAGACTGACGACGAGGTCAACGCCATCCACATGGCTAGATTTACGTTCTACCACAACGTCAGTTGTGAACCATACTTCGTCATAACATGCCGTTAGAAGCCCCTGTCGCACGAACGCAGGATCCGAAGCATGCGTGATAGCAGACGAAGGGTCAAACACCACGTTCAACCACTGCCCATCAAAGAAGCCTAAGCAGCACGTCAATATCATAAAAGCCCAGAATTGCAGGCACTCTCACCACGTGTAGGTTGAGACATGCTCAGAGTAATCAAGTGGGATTCGAGCACAGTTCGATAGGAGGAAGAGTGTAACGTCAACAAATCAAGTGAGAATGCCGAGCACAGTTCAATAGGAGAAACATGACCCAATAACACCGCACTTACTAAGTACATTGTTAGTCATAGGGTGCCAAAAAGCCCAGGTTTGCAAACGCCTGCAAAAAGCCATTTTTGGTCCCCCCACACAAACCCTCTACTTACGTAGCGGGAATTTACTGTGTACAAACAAGCGAGTGTCCGACAACGCGCTACTTAAGAGGGCTGTATGGAAGAGGGAGTAATATAAACGAGTCCATAAGCTTCGCAAGTTGGGCAGTCTATAGTATTGTCAGCGTTTCAACTTCTACCATAACGTGTGGCGCACCTTGGAGACTGTCTCTGCCCAACCATCAATCTGCCAGGCCTTCTCCCTTGTTTCCTTCCTTGCTTCAAGGCTCCTGACACAGTTGTGAGAATGGATTCCCACTCATAATCAGACTCACACTGACGGATATTGCCACATGTGGTGAACTTCATGGAGTCTTCCAATCTGCGAGAACCAGGCTCCGACTGGTGCGACAAATTTCCGACGGGCTTCAATACCCCTTCGCCTGGCAGCACATAGATCGGTCTTAGAATTTGGTGCGTCATAATTGTCAAGACCTACCATGCATTCTCCCACTCCAAAAGGGTACCTGGTTTCAATTGGTAACTCCGGAGTTCGAAAATACCACCCTGAGCATGCGGTGGTGAAGTAGGGAAGAATGCAAATTCTTGCGCAAGTTGCGTAGAACGAGATGTTATGTATGGGAGAAGCGCCTTGTAGGATTTAGCGTGCTGGAGGAGAGTAAGCACTACGTGGGAGCAGAATGGAGTCAGGGGGCACTACCTCTGAGTTTCGAATAAGGTCCATAGTCTTGTCATAACCAGCATAATTCTCGTATTCTAGTATATGGACTGCAGTTTGGAGCAAATGGGTAAGCCATTCTTATGATGTAGGGTAGGAAGCACTCACCAAAAGTATCTTGGTTACCGACCAGCGTCTCCCAGCTGCCTGTCAGCTTGACGTGTAGTCTTGGATCATCCTTGATGGCCGCGTAGTATCTTTCCCTACGAACACTCATAAATTCACAAGCTTCTCCTAATACAGAGCCACGCACGCAGCTGCTTTGTACTCGTCAGTCGAATCAGGCTTCACCTGATGAACTGTCCAATTCATTAGGCGATTCAGTCCAGCGTATTACACCAATTGCCCTACCTTCGAATCCGTGGACATATTTACCTCTCGCCACGAGCCTTGAGTGTTGTTGGGTTTCAATTTCGCCCGCCTTGCGCGCATCCGGTGATCCATGGAGGAGTGTCTGCCCTATGCTGTTAGTAAAACAGCGTCGAGTACACACGTGCGCTACCTGAACTGATATAGAGCGTTGTGCTCTTCTGACTGTAATTTCTGGTTTGAATGCAGTCTTTGCTGCTAGATGGAACATCGCCGAAACTAGGACGAGGTGTTGAATGAAACGCGGCGCAAAGCCGGATGTGGAGAGGAGGCGGAGTTGCCGACAAAATCAGTTGGCGAGTGTCACACGGAGTTATCGGCATAACATTGGGCCTTCTACATCCTAATATCTAATACTGACCTCACCCATGCCTCATATATCACCCATGGATGAGAAACGTCTTCTTCAGCTGTGGTTTTGAAGAACCGTGCATGAATCCCTGTCATCTGCACGCTGCACTCCAGCAAATAATTGTTTCCATCCCCAGTCAACTCTGCTACCAAGTTCGTACGTCGGGCGAAAAGTTGGTACGGCGATAGCAGCTGCGCATCCGTTACGCGTCAGCATAACGTACTTGAATAATTATGGTACCTACCCAGCTTTTTCCGTCGGAAGAACTCTCGTATTTCGACTTGCGGAGGATCCGCTCATTGCTTTCGGCTACAAGGAAAACCAGCTCGACTGTGGAACCATTGAAGTCCAACGTCGACAACACGTCAACAAGAATGTAATCGCCATGTTTTGCATCTTTGGAGACCTTTCAAAGAATGCTCAAGGGTACGAGCTTTCAACTCACTGTAGGGACTACGGAACGCAGTGGTGCTATCCCCATCTACAGCACAGGACAGGGCACACCGTTGGTAGTCTAACATTGCTTCCTCTCCCATCAGTCTTGCACGTCTTTGTTCATTGTCAAGCAAGTCCGTTGCGGCGAGGCAATTGGGGGTATTTTCATCGGGAAGCAGCTTGATGTTGCTTTCCAGGAGGTAGGGCGCACCAAGGGCGGCCGTGCGGTTTACATTGAGATTGGAAACATGAACATCCCTCTCGACGAAATCTGGACCGACAACCTGAGCGCAACTAGACTCTGCAACACAGAGCGAGCGGGCTACAATTTTATCCAGATAACGACACGCATGCTCCTGCTTCATGTAGCAAGCCTAATATTTCATTCGACGGAGGGACTCACTATATGCATTCGGTTCCGTTCGTTTCCCTCATGCCCAACAGTGAATGGTTGGCCACCCCCAAGCTCTATTCCTTGGTCAAACCAAATTTCCGGTACTTGGTTCCTCAGGATAGTGAAATAGTTGTCTGCCATTTTGATTTGTTCCTCCGTCATACCAAGAAATTCATCATGCAAGATAGACACGAATCTGAGGACATGTTGTCGATTGACCATGGCACCATGACCTAGCCATGCGAACCCTGTGTGAATGCCGTTTGAAGTCACAGTTGTACGCAGCCGACTGGATAGGTGCTCGTGTGGCGGCAAAAGATAGATTCCGTCTTGCGAAGACTCTTCCATTCGAACACGGAGCGTCTTTATGAGTTCTGGCAAGATGATGTAGTCGTCATCCTGCAATCGTCATCCAGAATTGAGCAAAAGGGTCATGTACATCAGATGAGAAACATACCTGAAGAAAACAGTATGGAGTCGATACCTTGGCGCAAGCAAGGAACCGAGCATAAAAATACAAATTTTTCGGCGAATTCTCTATCTTGAGCTTTGAAGTGTCGCAATGGGCACTGGAGAATGTCTAAGTGGGGGGTCAGTCGAGCTTCCGTTGTACAACGGACGGTTTAAGTAGAACAGTTGGCCAACCTCCTTTGAAAGTTTCTGGGGACTGTTATTCCAGACATATACCTCGGAAATGGTATCGTCTAACCATGGTCCACAAAGGAGGGATGCGATACGGATCACATTCTCTAATCGAGACCAGTTGAGGATGATGGCGGTGACATTGGGCAACCGAGCGTTTGACGTAGGTAGGCCTACGCGAAATCCTGGACGGGTGGTGGAGGGTTCTACGAAACTGAGAGGAAAAGTGTGTGTCGGAAGTCGCAGATCGTTCAAGATCGCGTCCATCGTCCTCGCTGAGGCCATCTCTGAGTTGATTAGTCGACGACGGAGTATACCTGGTGCTGCTCGCTGACTTGAGTCCGCTATTGATTCGGATCCATGATCAATCAAAGATCAAAAATGCTTTTCATCGAGGAGCAGATGTGACTACATGGTTCAGTAGTTTTGGTTTGGATGATTATGAATCTGTCTACAACAAAACTATTGAGCGACCTCAGTCCATTCTGGCCTTGAGCGTGCGTGATATGACTTGGTCTTTGGTACTGAAATCTGGAGGATCAGGGAGGAGATAACTGGATAAATGGGGTCCTCACATGACATGCACAATAGCACCCCAGCCTGAAAACGCATCTCGATCAACGCCGTTGAGCAAAGTCTGTGAAATAGTCTCAAAGAGATCCTCGGGCTCAAGGTCCGGTTCCCAAAGTCCCTCTGCAACACCATACAACTTCGAGCTAGCGACCCCAGCAACGACGAAATCTTTTGCGAAATTTATGCAACCTATGAGGTCTGTTGCAGCGATGAATGGTTTGAATGCGCCTGAGGGGGACTTTGAAAGACCGGCGACAACAGGCTCAATAAAGTACGGCGCAAAGCGGTGTTCATATAGAGTGGAGGATACCATGTTGGTAAAAGTCTCTGGTTGGATCTCTCTCTCCTCTTTGATAGTATACATGTTGACACGATAACGGAAGCGCTCGCGTCTACGAGTGTTCAGACTGAGACGATGTGGATGGATAAACGACTTACAGTGTGGTGACATCGGTACCCAGTCCAGCGAGACCGACATACAGTCTGTCTGTCACCGGGAAGACCTGTATATGGGTGAGATATGAAAAGAATAGAGAAATGTATCAAACAAGTACCCTCTGGAAGTTGGATGAAATGCCCAATGCTTGAGTGCCGAATCGTAAATCGGAGGCGATGGCTACGCAATCCTTTCCGACCATGGCTATGACGGAGCCACCGTTGTATTGCATTATAGACTATGTACATGTTAGCGAGGAATGGCGAGAATGCGCGAGATGAGCTTGCCATGGCTGAGATCGACGCGTCAGTTTATGCCAGTGTGAACGCGTCACCGAGATAAGGGTATGTCACACTGTCACACCGGGTCACACGCATGTCACACACCCCTGTCATGATATAAAAAAGAGATCTGGTGGCGCTGTCGACATGAATCGCGTTCGCACCAGCTTGTATTCCTCCCTAGCGCGCATTCGAGCACAGGTACTGTCCCTTCATCCCGCTCACATCCCGTTCCAACGGCTACACAGGACAAAATTGCGCACATCGATGCCCAGAGACCTATCTCACCCGCCTTGGTCGATTCCTTCAATCGCAGACACGACTATCTTCGTATATCTCTCACCGAGAGATGTAATCTGAGATGTGTGTCCCTCTTCGTACCTCCGAGCCCTACACTTATGCCTCACATTAGGCTTCTACTGTATGCCGAGTGAAGGCGTAGAGCTTTCTCCCCCGGAACATATTCTTGCGGACGACGAAGTCATCCGTCTTGCCACTTTGTTTGTCAAAAGTGGTGTGCGAAAAATACGCTTGACCGGTGGGGAGCCAACCGTCAGAAAGGGCCTTGACAATATAATAGGTAACCCGTTCTGCTATCTTGCATCACCTGCCATCTGACCCTTGACCTCAGCACGGCTTAATCAATTGCGTCCGCTTGGTCTCGATTCAATCGCAATGACCAGTAACGGGCTTGCCCTCCACCGCAGATTGCCCGACTTTGTGCACAAGGGTCTTACCCACCTTAATCTGAGGTTTGTCCCCTCGCCAGTCCTCCAAATAAGTCCAGGCTCAACCATTCAGCCTTGATACGCTAGATCCACTCAAATTTGAAATCATGGCACGTCGTCCCGGGCACGATGCCGTCTTGCGTACTTTGGATGTGGCATTATCTTGCCATGGCTTGCGATCGCTCAAGTTGAATGTCGTCGTCATCAAAGGACTCAATGTATCCGAAGTCCTAGATTTTGTCGAGCTAACAAAGGACAAGAAGCTCTCCGTTCGCTTCATCGAATTTATGCCTTTCACAGGTAACTGTTCGAGTATTCTTCACTTCTTTTATTAATCAGCGTGCCCGATCTACGAGGTAACAAGTGGGACAAAGCCAAAATGGTTCCATCTGCGGAACTACTGGACATAATTAAATATAGACACCCGACGATTGAACGCACACCTGATGAGCCCAACGATACCGCACGTTCATGGCAAATACCAGGATATATGGGCAACATTGGTTTCATCAGTAGTATGTCTGACCACTTTTGTTCATCTTGCAATCGTCTGCGACTGACCGCCGATGGTCAAATAAAAGTGAGTGTATTATACACCTTGACACAGCATAGCTAACGCCGCGATGAACAGGTTTGTTTATTTGATGCCAAGGAGATATCTCTCCGCGACGCAGTTCGCAGCGGTACAACAGATGAAGACCTTCTCCGTATTATTAGATCCGCCGTTATGGGAAAGAAGGAGAAGCATGCGGGGATGGAAGGCATTGATGTTCTAACTAATCGTCCGATGATTTTGATAGGAGGTTAGCTGCTTTCCTCCTGAATGGGCGTAGGGATACAGCTAGCAACATTCATCCTAATCCATGCTTGTATTTACACAGGACCTCGACAATTAATGTCACATCCCTTCATGGGCTCGCCGCTTAGTGGTCCCGCTTCTATTACCGCTAGCTCCCGCACTCGCACACAGCGACGCTGGCAGAGTCATTCATCCAATTCGACCTCTAGGCTAACTCACCTAGATTCTGCTGGTCGTCCAACTATGGTCGACGTCGGCGACAAAGATTCGACAAAGCGCACTGCTACAGCGACAGGCTGTATCTACATTCCCAAGATTGCTTATGATTTGGTTACCGGATCTCTATCCAGTTCAGAATATAGCCCATCTGTAGACAAACTACGCACCAAGGCCATCAATAAGGGCGATGTGCTCACCGTAGCGCAGCTTGCAGCGATAATGGGATCCAAACGGACTTCGGAACTAATCCCCTTGTGTCATCCGCTGCAGCTTTCAAATATTTCGGCCATGTTGACCCCCGAGGTGGTAGACAGACAATGTCAAAGTTCCGACACACTGCGATTCAGGATTCGATGCGTGGCTACGGTCTCTTGTGAAGGGAAAACGGGGGTTGAAATGGAAGCCTTGACTGCTGTGTCTGTCGGCTTGCTCACAGTTTGGGATATGCTCAAGGCTGTTTCAGGCAAAGAGATGGTGATAAGCGACATTGTCGTATCCCACAAAAGTGGTGGTAAATCTGGCGATTTTACTCGCTGTGAGCCTATCGAGGCTGCTTAGGATATCGTCACGAACGTAGCGTTATCGTGTGTAAAAGAGTGCGCATTGATTGGTATATACAGGCATGTCGGATCTCTAGTGCATAATATACAGAAAATGTTGATGCAAGCTGCATTTGGGTATAAAATGTCCCTTGCGATGAGAAGAGTGCATGGAAAGGGTATCGTCTATAAGCCAGTCTCCTGTATTCACCAATGCCCACGATTTGTACCGACGAAGCCAAGCTCCAAGGCATCCTCCACACCTTCCGGTCGGTCCTCAGGCTCCCCGGAAAGTCCAACGAATCCGATACGATGGTACACACGGCGCGCGCTGTTTCCGCGACCGACGTACAAAACAACACTTTCTTTCCCACAGTCCAACAATCTGTTTCAAGCATGTTCAAGAACGAGGATATAGAGACAGAATAAATGTACTCACTGCCGAGTTACACTGCGAGCCAACTGCTCAGCGAAGCCCTGCCGCCTCCAATTTGGGCAGGTATAAACTTTAGTGATAGCCGAGACGTTCATCGAGGACCGCGTGACAGCGCAGATAGCCGGGATTGCACCTGATACTTCATACAGCCAAATTTGGCCCTTGGACACGAGCTCACGAGCTTCCTCGCGGGCGAGCTCGATGGTCAGTGGGAAATATATCTAAGACAAGATCGTATGAGCTAAGATCGCAAGAGACACGAATCGTCACATACTGAGTCATCTGCGAAGCCCTTGCAAAGCTTGGCGATACCCTCGATGTCTGACCTCGCTCCGCGTCGGATAAAATGTCCAGACGGTAGACCAATCTCCGAGTGGATGAAGGTTTCCTCAGTGCAAAAAGTGAAGTATGCGGAATAGAACGGTTGAGGTTCCACCTGGAAGCCAGTAAGGCTTGTCCAATACTTGCTGAAGGCAATCACGAGCGTGGTCATGCCAAACACGGAGAAGACACGCATCGGAGAAACACACGATGCCAAGCAGTCAGCAAGGGCTGTGATGCGAGGTGCCAGCCATTGAGGCGAAGATAGCACCTTGGACTTCGCTGCCCATAGGAAGACAGGTAATTCATGTTGCTCTGCCGGGTGACAAGCCAAGACTAGATCCAGATCTACAACACCCTGTGGAGACGTTGACCAAAGGGTCAACCATAGCGAGTCTCCGAGTTGATCACTTGACTCTGCGTCGAGGGTCACTTCGGACGGCGTGACAAATTGGCAACCGGTTAAGGCTGCCTCCGCGCCGATTTTTTTTAGTGCGTAACCTAGGATAATATTCGAAGAACGTTCGTGTTTGCGAAGGGTTGGATAAGCGACTGCGAGAAAGGCTTCCGCAGAGTAATGCACAAGAATGCGAACTTCGGATGGGAGTTGGATATTGAGGCCGGGCATACTGAGAATTGGGTAAAAGAGCTGAATACTGCGAGGGGAAACTTGGCAGAGAGGGCTGATTTTCGCCCAGCTTTTATACTAGTGGTTGCATAGACCATCTTCTGCTGTGAGTTCCTGTAGGAGTAAGAATGGAAATAGAGCTGTGCCTACGGCTTGACACCTCGGAGAATAGTGATACTGGACGGAGCCTTACTGTGAAGACCACAGGGTGGATCCTGGTGACCAAATTTGAACGTGTTACCCAGCCCAGCTATCAGAGTCGCATGGAAAAGGACTCGGGTGCACAGGTAGTACTGCTTAGACTGCGTACTATGACCTACATTTTCTTGTTGCAGAATGTCCACAGCAAATGTGGCCGGCAATACTCAACATTTGTACGGCAGTTAGGACGTGGACGAAAAGCTGTAGAATACTATG
>JBBPRO010000623.1:0-14464 GCA_038093055.1 Boletus mariae
AACACAAACCTTGGGTGCGTGAGGGAACCTTTTGATCGTGCTCGCATAGACTCATCGAATCTCAGTCACCTTCTAACTCATCCATCCATTCAGAAATGAGTTACGTCGCCAAGGACGAGAAAGCATACGATGCAGCCGGCGCTGTCCCCGCTGCCAAAGTCCACAAGATCCGCATCACCCTGACGAGCAGCAATGTCAAGAACTTGGAAAAGTGTAAGCACAACTCTCCCTCCTTTTCTCTGTTTCTCAATATCCCCCTAGTCTCGACGGATCTCATCAACCGTGCCAAGGACAAGCAACTTCGCGTCAAGGGCCCCGTCCGTCTTCCCACCAAAGTCCTCAAAATCACCACGCGCAAAACGGTAAGGTACCCCCCTTGTCGTATACGCTCGGATGACCCATCCCATCTTTAGCCTTGCGGTGAAGGTTCCAAGACCTGGGACCGTTACGAACTCAAGATCCACAAGCGTCTCATTGACCTCCACTCTTCCAGTGAGATTGTCAAGCAAATTGTAAGGAAAACATTCATTGTGCACTGCCGTCTCTCTAAAGCAAAATCCGTCAGACTTCCATCAGTTTGGAGCCTGGTGTTGAGGTCGAGGTTACCATCTCTTCTTAAACCCACGCCATCGTTATTATTACGCGTAGAATCTATGTTGCTCTGACCATGACATGAAAAGACAGCCCTCAGCGCTAGGAGAGTGTATATGGTAGGTCAAATGAGCGTAATCATGTACATGGATTATCATACAGTGATATCTCTAAGGTATCATCAGAAGACAGTCTACTTGTAATAAAACTGGTGAATGCAATGTGACGCAAAGCATACATGAGACACATAGAAGAATAGTCACAAGTAAACAGCATAAGATCCAATGACCGGTCGGTGGTCACTCCGACCCTCCAAGAGACGCATCCCGCGGTCGTCCAGGCTGCTGTAATCGAGACAGACAATTTCGCCTTTGGCAGGATGAGGCACGAGGTTGACGGTTGAAAGAGTAGACTCTTGAGTAATGATACTTTGGAACGTGTCCTTTCGAAAGGGGAAAAAACGCCAACGACTCGAAGGTGGTGTCGGTTGGGAATCTTTGGGAGGGACTGGCGGTGGAGTCTCCGGGAGACCATCACTTCGGGGCACGGGAATAGGCGGGAGTGTGGGTGAGTCTGAATCACCTTGTAAAGCTTTCTCGGTTGGCGGGACATCCGTAGTGGACTCGCGAGTGGAGTTGTCGGATCCCTGTGTCGCCGGCCTCAAAGAGAGGTGGGCCTCATCTTGCGCACGATCAACGGTTTCCATCGACCTGGTTTGAATGGGAATCCGGGGTGGCCTAGGTATGTTTAATGACAGTGGTCGGTTTGCCGTACTTGGCTTCGTCAGCGGCCGACTGAAATAGTCTTGCTTGGCAATGGGAATAACCTCAACGCACATCGAGGCAGCCGAGTCGCGTCGAGCTCTAACTGAAAACGGCCGGATAGCTTGGGAGATCAAAGTACCAACCCGGGTCCGTTGTCTTGCCATTTCTACTATATCCGGCACCACATCACCGTCATCAAGTTTGACGGTCGACTTCCATAGAATGCGGTCACACCTGTAAGCACCCCAAGATTAACCAGTCAGCCGAATTCACCAAAAATGGCACCAACCAACTAGGAACCCGTCGTTTATGAGAAGAATCATAGACAGCAATGTCGTCGCCATCGCTATGATGGGGTTCTATGGGGGTTGAAGGGGCAGACTTTGTAGAAAAACCTCGTGATGAAGGCCGAGGAATTATGATACGCGGCTTAACCAGTGGTTCCAATAGTTGGCTCGTTTCGGACGGGAATTCGATAGGACTTGATGGAAAATCTTCAACCGAATGTTCGGAAGACGCAGACTGTTCAACAACGATATCTGGCGATTTCGGCCTTGGTATGACGTCCCGCAGACTACGCTTATTCCGTAGCCATTTGGCGATAGGCACTGCTGGTGATGGTGAAAGGAGCGCTTTCCATTTTGCCTTTGCCTTTTGAGCAGCCACTGCCAAGACCACATGTCCACCTTCGCCTACATTCGGATTGGGGGCAAGGCCAGTGAAGCGATCATCCTCCTCGGGCTCCGAAGCAATGTTCTTCGAGTGCGAAGTCCATTTAGACGATGCCAGCGAACGCGATTCGTCCTCAGCATCCTCACCACTCCCCCCCTCGTCACCACCCTCTCTTTCAGTCTCGTTACCGTCTATAGGAGAGCGCCTGCTACGCCGTCGTTTTGTTCTGAGACGGCTCGCCACATTGTACTTGAAAGTTGGCGGAAAGTTGATAGGCGCTTCATGGAAACCAGAAAACGCCGAGTTTGTCTCCATCTGCTGTTTCAGTTGATCAAACGCAAATGCCTGCTCATAATCTGTGGGCAGCTCTTCTTAGCCCAGGCCATGCGCTAAAATGGATCGCGAGGAAAACATACCATGTCGAGAAATCAACCAGTCTGCATGTAATCGGGTAATATCTAGTCGGAAATTCAAATCACCGCAGAGAAACGTATAGTCAAATCTGTCTGTGATGTCTGATGGGGTATTGGGTCAATTTAGTTAAGAGTCGTTGAGAGATATGTCTACCTTCTTTTGTTGTTCTAGGATCATCTGGCTGCAGAAAGTCGTCGACCGCAAGCTCAGCCTAGAAGCAAGTCAATGAATCGTGACTATCATAACCAATAAGCCAACCTTAATCTTGGATAGATTTGCGAGCCTGTGATTAACCTTGCCTTCGTGCGCTACATGCATGGTCGGTATTGACATGAGTGGCTGAGATAACAGACCACATACCAGCCAAGTGAGCGTTCAGGAACAAGAAGGTGGATCCATCGATTTTGAGGCTGATGCCAACCCCACCTTTATTACCCACTCGCCCACCAATTAAACCAGCGGTTACGGCTGATTTCGAGGAACCTGAGAGAGTTGTGAGTGTGTGACATTTCCAGGTTGGCAGACACTTGCCTTCAACTAGATCGTGCAAGTCTTTGTGTATGTAGACTGAAAGGTACAAACCCATCATCCTCTCTTTCACCAAGGGTACGTAAGGGCCCAATTCCGACTCTTTTACGGTCACGCGACGATGCAGAGAATGACGCTTTGGCGAAGCTGTGATGTCTTTCAGAGCATGGTCTGCTTGTACCCGAGGATTCGCTTGCGTTCGATGGCATAACCAGTGCTCAAGCGTAGACGTCCAGCCAGAATGATTGTAGTTGACCACAATTTCGTCGGGAAGATCATCCAAGCTTTTCCACCCGCGGCCAACTTCATCTCGTTCCTTGTCCTTGCGCTTGAGACTGTGCAAATGGTAGAGATGTTTCTCGTAGTCCTTGTCGTCGCTCTTATCTCTGTCTTTCTCCTTATCGGACACTCCAAGTTTGATGCCAGCACCAAGACCTTTGGGTATACCTGCAGGAATGTGAATGGCATGCATGGGACATGGATTAGATCCCTACCAAGCGAGCTTGGACATTCCTGCCCTGCTCTTCAGAGGAGTTAGTTTGATTTGGAATGCAAAGAAACGAAATCACCTACACCACAATGAGATGATATGGATGTACAGGCTCTGCAGAGAGCACAGGGATATTTGCCACGTCATCTGGGCCATGCTTATGATTCCCGTGTGGGCATACGACACCCAATAGCTCATTCAAGTCGCCCTACGCGATAATGTAGGTAGATTCGTGATCTCAACTTCAGGCTTACCTTTGGCAGTGAGTCGTGCATATTCCATGTTACTATCCTGATCTTTAGAAACTTTGGATGCTTCCGTCCAGACGGGAGCTTGGGCGATGCAAATGCAGCGTCATTATGAGGGAAAGACGATAAAGCCGCTGTCGCAGGAGACGCGGGGAACAGGGACTGTAATCTTGCGAAAACATTCTGCTGACCTAACGGGAAGGTTCAGGTTGGACCAAATGCGATGAATCAGTCGAAAAGTACCTTGGCGGGCTGGACGTGGAGGCTGGAGGATGGTTCGAGGCTGCTGGGGGACGTTTGCGAGCATTGTATGCCCAAAAATCGGGCCCTATGGCCTGTTTTTAAGGCTTGATGTCGAGGCGGTGGTTCTGAGGAAAGCAAGGGAACATGAGCGGCGAATTGCAGTCGTGTTTAATGAACCCGTCGTTGCAGTACTGATTATGTAACGGTAGTGCGTCAAAAAATGGTAGTGTCGATCAAGCACGAAACAGTTCTTATCCTAGTCCCCATTTAATATATTTATTATCCCGTTCTCGAAGTGTTCACATATCCAGTTTATAGAGATCAGCGTGGCCTCCACCCTTTGCCCAATGTGGATGGGAAATGCCCCAAAACACGCAGTGGCAACAGCTGTCCTTATCGCCGTTGAGCATCTATCGCAGCGTACAGCCCAAGAGGCAATGCATCATAGCGTCGGGCAGACGGCTACAGTTTGCCCTCTTTCGCCACTGAGAAATGTATGGAAGCCTACCAATCCCGTGCACATCGAGATTGAGTCGCGGTACGAGTCATCTGGTGAAAGGCCATATGCAGAGTGTCGAGGGTTACGGATCAGTGTCTTCGAATAATTGGAGGAAACCGGAGCAAGGAGTGACACTCAAAGCGCTGTTGGCTCTCTTTGGAACAGTATGAAAATATGAAAATGTTTGGCTAGGGGTAAAGGCTGGGCCAGCGCGCCCATGACGGGACAGCGTTGATGTGGGCGAAAGGAGCGAGGCAGTTCCATGATGTGGAATCGCTTCTGAAAGTGGACAGAACGATGAAGAACGCGTGTCAGCTGGCTGGCCAAATAAATTACAGAAAGTCCAGAAGCGACGGCGCACAAACCACCTCCACAATTGAGATACACCGCCATTCCTTATCCCAAAGATAGCCCGACGTCACTCTGCTACCTTCTCGAATCCTTCTTGAAGTACTCGCTGTTTATTGCAGTTGCCTGTGCCATATCAAATATACTTTCTCCCACACCGAGAAAACGCTCTGCCAGGGAGCGAATGGTTGGGTCCGAAATCTTGTTTGTTTCAATGCTAGATTCGAGTGGGTCAATTTGAAGGACGGAAAAGAGGGAAAATGACACTCACGTGAACCCACTTGAACGTCGAATACCAGCAATGACCGTTGACACTAGGATGGCGTCTGCGGCATAGTGGACAAAGCGACCAAGAACCATGTTGTGATGAGAAAAGGTTGTGTTGAATGAGGATGTATCTAGACCAGGAGAATAATGGCGATGGGACCGCCGAGCAAAGGACTTTGCTTTCAAGATGCTGTCCACCGTCGGCTCGGTGAGCGTGACTAGAATGGAAAGTCTCCTAATAATTTGTTCCTTCCCAATGCACACAGAGGCGATACTACGGGGCGAGCAAGCTGTGTTGATCCCATCCACCCCAGATCATGTTGAGGTATATGATCTTTCCTATCCTCATGTTTATCTCGACGCTCAACAGAATGTATCAGACGTATTATCATTGGATGATCGATCCAAAACTGCTCAAGGATACAGGCACTGATCCCCTCACCCTGGAACAAGTGTATGAGATGGAGAGTACGTCAACTGCACACCGAATCACTTGAACGACCAGCTAAGTTTAGAGATGCAGAACACTGGCGAGAGGATCATGACAGTAAGCGGTGCGAAGGCAGTCAAGACGGATTTTCATAACATGTGGCAGAGCTGACGTTTATCATTCTCGCGAATGGCGAGGGTGACGTTGGATCTCTTCCGATGGTTGGCGATGTCAACATTTTCCTCAAAGGCGATCCCGATGACGAGGATTTTGAAGCGGAGGTCGGGGTAATGATCGCAGGTGTGCAATCTTTGAATATTAATCTTCACACATAAATCGCTGCCCTTGGATTGCAGAGCAAAGCTATCGCGGCAGGGGACTCGCGCTTGAGGCACTGAGTCTTATATTGTCATATGTGACCGAGTCCGAGTCATCTGCGTGCCCAGAGCGATTGCCTAAACCCCCTTCTCCCTTTCCGATACCACCAGAGAGCCTGGTCGTGCGGATAGGCCAGGAAAATGGTGCCAGTATTCGATTGTTTCAACGGCTTGGCTTTATCGAAACTAAGGCGGCGAATGCATTCGGTGAGAAAGAGATGCGGTTCCGTGGAGCCAATCTCTCACTGTTATATTAAGCCAGTGTCTATATTTAGATCCTATTGTCCTAGTCATATGCCCCGCACGTATAAAAGCAGGATCTGGGAATTCCCAACAGCTCACGCAGCTTGAACACTTACCCCCATCGCAAGAGCCATCGAAAGTCTAGAGTCTGACAACTTGTCTGAAGCTATTTGTGTATGTGTATGCTTGTTTACTCATTTGGCGTCGTTTAAAGGGCACGCGTCGCGTTCAGTTATCAGCGCGTCTTCTCCATGTCGCAGTAAGTGTTATCTACCAATACTATACACACGTTCATGTTAAGTTCTTCAGAGGAAGAATTTACGGACACGTACCTGGGTATCCTGTTGGCTCCACCTTCAAGAGCAGGTACGTTTTGCTTTGTCAGTACCTCGTCCCTCGCTTACAGTGTTGCCCCCAGGAAGCAGCTCCTGGAAGCTGGCGTGCACACACAATTGCAGGCTGGAATCTCTGGCGATTCCGCTGCAAATGGGGGCACGTTTTCGATCTGTATTTCTGGTGGTTACGAGGACAACAAAGACGACGGAGAGAAGATGTATGTAGCTTTTCTTTGCTTCCATCGACATGCATCCTCACCGTGACTTGTAGCATTTACGTCGGATCAGGTATGCTTTCCACAACGGCTTACAGCCTTGCCTAAATGAACACGCATTAGGCGGACAGGATACGCGTGGCGTACGCCTCTTCTTTGCGGCCATATTGCATGCAGCTAACCCCTTCACAGGACCAAATCGAGGACCAATCGTTCGAGCATCCTCCGAACAAATCATTGGAGGTAGGTTCTCCTTAAAAATGCGTATTCTTGTGCCTCACATCCCCTTAGATTTCCTACCACACAAAGCGGCCGGTACGAGTAATACGAGGCAAAAGTGACAAGAGTTATTACTCACCAAGATCAGGGTGAGGCAGCGCCATGTTGATAGCTGTGGAAGGACTTATGTTTGTTTACAGGTTCAGATATGACGGGTTGTACGTCGTAGATAAAGTGAGTTCCGTGCCTCCCTCAGGGCACCACATTCTCATTTTTGCAAAGGCCGAGTTGAGACGTGGAAAGAAAGGGTTCAATATGTGTTTCCTCGAACTCAGGGTAAGGAATCAGTCTATCAAGTTCAATTTGCTAATATATCATTGCAGAGAATCCGGGAAGAAGGTGATGGCCCCGTCCCCACCCAACGCCTCCTCAACGCGAAGAAGCTGAAGCAGATGCTCAAAGTATCGAAAACTAAATAAGATGGACATTGTCGCTTTGTTAGCTTTGCTTGTTACTGCTATTTGTTTTGAACTTGCTATTTGTAATAAATACCACATCATGTACCTCACCCTTTCCCTGCCCATTACAGTATTTCTAATGACTGGATCCAAGTTACATGGATCAGGGTATATATCAACCATGAGATGTGTTTAGGGAGTGGAAGCATACATATGGAATCGAGTGACCACAAGGATGTATCTGAGAAATCACATCAGTGGGGTAAATCAGAATCTCGTAGCGAGGAACGACCAAGACAAATAACATATGAAAAGTCAGAAAACCGCAGCAGACATCATCGCGGAACTAAACGACTGTAGTTGTGAAAGACTGAACTGATGGAGCGTCCTGTCAATTTGAGTGATATACAATTAGTTGCACCATCGAAATCATAAGACTAACCACCAACGGTATGCACATGGACAGACAAATTTGTGTGCATTTGGATCATCTACAGGGCCTGAAAATGGGCACAGTACGTGCTCAGTACTCCCCAAGAATTTCCCCTTCGTCAGGAATGGTGACGATACTCTGCGGACGCGGCTTCAGAAGTGGAGCGCCTTCAAGTAGATTGACAATATCTTCAATCTCGTTTCCGGGAGCAGCAAGTTCAACCCTAAGACTCTCCCCATTCTCGATGACTTCGCTAGCATGTGATTCAGCGGGTTCGGGAACGGTGTCATCATGAGCCTCCAAACGGACTTGCTCGGGTTCATGTACAGCCTCTTCCTCTGGAAGGTTCTGCTTAACATGTTCGTGGCTGTACCCCTCTTCTGCAGGGTGATCGACTGCCTGCTGTTCAGGATGGACCCCAGGATCAGAGTGCACATCCTCATCTGCTACAGGATCGTGCACCGTGTCACTGGCAACTTCCGAGTGGCCGTGCGCATATTCTAGCGAACCAACGTCTGAAAACGTGGTTACCCCTGCCTCGTGCCCATTCTCTGCATGATCAGCCACGGGCTGGTCTGAGTCACGGGAAGGCTCAGAAGAAATGGAAGCGGGTTCGGACTTGATTCCCTCCTTCGAAATGGCCTCCCTTGGCCTTGGTTTCGCAGGATTACGTGCAACCTTGAGTTTTGACGGCCCTCGAGGGGTCAGAATATGAGGGCCGGCAGAAGCGGATTTTGTCACCCTTGGTGGGCTTAGGGCAGTGGAAACTGGCGTGCGCGCCTTGGACAATGAGGCAGCGGTAGGCTTGCTAAGCCTCTCTGCAGCGTCGCTGCTCAAAGTCACTTTCCTCACTGGCGGTGGGGGTGGTGGTGGGGCGTTGCGAGAACGCGCAAGTGATGCAGCAGTAGGAGCGAACAGACCAGAAGATGGCGTCTTCGGTCTTGTAACAGCCTGCTGTTGTGTGCCTGATGACTTGGGGCGCGAAGGGGTCGAAGGCGCAGTTCTGGGAAGCGGACGCGCATGGCGTATTGTGGAATGATTTGATGTAACGGATTGGCCAGTATGTTGAGGCCTGAGAGGCTGCGAGACGGACGCCTGGAGAAACGCCTTCGGGGGAGGGCTGGCTGAAGACCTGGCAGCAGAGGTGCGAGGTTTTGCAGGAGACGCTACTGAGCGCCTCACTCCCGTCGAAGGAGTCGCCTTGCCAGTTGCGACAGCCTTTCCCTTGGATGGAGGGGACTTTGCTGGCTCCGGGGATGCAGGAGTCGGAGTGGTGGGTGCATCCATTGGTGGAGGTGGGTCGGGGATGGGCTGAGGGCTCACGAGGGGAGACTTGGACATGCCGGGAGAAGGTGAACTAGGGAGTGTGGGTACGACTGGCTTAATATCAGCAGATGCCACGGGTTTTGGCGGCCATTCCCGCTTCTCCTTGACTTCTTCTTTCACAGCATCGCCAACTATTTGCGACGAAACGCTCGAGCTGCGTGGAACCACGGGGACAGCGGGTCGTTTGCCCTGCTGCTCAAAGCGGCCAATGAGATTGGCGACACTCTGGCGTGGTCTCTCGTCCGGCAGAGGCCTATGAAAGTCAGATGGAAGAATGTTAATATGATATCGAACGAAGAGAGCGCCAAACTGACATCTCACACTCTCCTGGAGTTCAAGAGGGAAAGAAGAAAAGAGAGAGACACAAACTTTGTGTGTATCTGCGCAAGTAAATAAGAAATGTAGTCAGAGTGATGGTTGCAGTTACCGTGCAAGATTGAAAGCTTGACAAACCCAACCGTGTTCCGTTTTTAATTAGCGGTGTTATTAACGCTAGCCTCTTATTACAATGTCTCGACCCGGTACAACTCAATAACCCAATCACTCGTTCACAAGCCAGTCATCTAATGCGCCCCCCAGCGCAGCTCTCGATGTTCCTGTGTGCCAGAAATGCCCTGCACTCGTCACTGAAACTATCCTCAACTGTGCTCTGACGCCCTCCGTTGTCCTGAGCGACTCGGTCCAAGCATCATACTGGGAGTGGCTCGTAAAGTCATCCCTGTCTCCGTGAACAATGAGCAGCCGCGCGCGGTCATCATGCAGCAGGCATGTCAATGCTGACGAGTACACTTTTGTATGAAACATAGTCAACAGTCCCCTCGGTGCGAGCGGGTACGAAAGCAGGACATAAGACGTCCGTAGGTGTGAGGGCAGGACGGGGTGCAGCGTCGCTATCAGCGACCCATATGAATAACCCTGAAAATGCTCCATCACACCAGTTCAACGCGAATGACACGCAGACGACGCACAATAAAGGTCACTGAGTTGACCTGCGGATGTCCATTCAAAAATTGCGCGACCAACGCTCTCAAGTCCTCGCCTTCCGCCTTTCCAGTGAAAGAGGGCCAGCCAGTTGACTTTCCGACACCCCGAAAGTTGTAATACACCACGTAGAAGTCATGGTCTTGCAAACGCTTTACAATGGTCTGGACAGTCCTGCCATTCCGGTTCTTGACACGGCAGCGAGCGAACAGAAGTGCAAGTTGTACTCACGGGTCGTACATGCACCCACCAAGTCGCGACCATGGATGGAGACAGAATGCAACTTGGGTGCATTGGGACTCCTGCTCGGGCTGCGAGATGGCGACTTCGAGTGCAACACCCGTCTTGAGTGGGGTAATGTCATGGGATATGGCCATCTGGACGTACAAGTCGTTACAGGCTCATTCGCTTATGGCGTTCATCACTGACAAGCAAGGCTTCCTTTTCAAGGCATTGACCGAGTTGTAGACAGCTCAAAGAGGTAGGAATGACATTCATTGCTCAGCGTGTCTGGCTGATCTAGTCCACAGTAAATGGCAGAGACACTCTTGTCCTTGCTACTTGTCAACTCGTCCGCAAAAGGACCCAGTCTAGTCTTCAGATGGCCTCCAATACCTGGGTCGTCATCTCGCCTCATTCGTCCTCTGCCGCATATCTGTGGGTCAGATCTTGACAACCCGTGGAGAGCAGCCCAGAGCCATATCGCCGTCTCCACCAGCACTCCAAATGAATTCAATCAAGGCAGTCATTCAAGTCACGACCCACAGGATGCGGATGACTACGTATGGCGGGTGCCGTGTGGTGTAGTACGTGACCGATCCAAGTCCTTCTCGAGAAACACGCCGCTGCCGTCATCCGGCCGCAATTCCCCCTCCAAAGGGGACACTCCTGATGATGAATACGAAGAGGGCGCGATGGCCGACGAATATCATTGCATTTTTGGCTATCCAACACAGTTTTTGTCCAAAATGCTGTGTCCACAAAGAGCCCTTTGCCATCAGAAATTCGACCTCATCATCGACGACCTAGCTTTTATTGGTCACCCAGTTTCAGCAGAGGACGATGGGACTTGGCGCTTCAAACCGGAGAAAAGCAAGTCGACTTCCAGGGGAAGGGGTTCACGAAATCGTGAAACGGACGACAACATTTCTGAGAGGTCCATCAATGGGGAATTGCGCCCTACACTTCAAAGCCATCAATCGTGGTTACACATGTTCCATTTCGTTCTGGTACTGGATTTGCCTGACCCTTTGTCATCTGCAACTGGCAATATTGCCAAGTACTTTCACGCAATCTACGAGCAGATCGCATTCACGGTCACGGCAGTGCTATTCCAAGAACAGGTACTGTACAACTTCGTGGAGGCAGAGTGTGATATCCTAGGGGCTCTAGAGGCAGAATCCATCGCCAAAGGTATTGAACTTACGAGATCTCGTCAAAATAGCTGACAGTGGTAGGCGAGGCTTTCTCGGAGTACGTTTCGCATGCCCTTGAAGCTTCTTCTATTGCGGCAGCCATGAAATTGCTCTTTGAATCTATCAAATCATCTACAATGGCTTGCATCACACTCAATAACCTTCCTCTGGAGTTACAACTTCCTCCTTATTTAGATCACCTTCTACATAACGAAGAGGAATACGAACTCGACTTTGTAGACCATCAAGAAGATAAGGATGAGGCGAGGGTGTGGGGTCGTGACCTCAGTTTTGGATGGCATCTACCAGCGCTCACACCATGGAAGAGCCTACTTCTTCTCGACCCTGACGACGCCCTCGATCCATATACAAATCTCAGGGGCCCCCACGTCAGACCTGATGAGAGGGATCATGCAGACCGTCTGATCAAATTCCTTGAAACTGCCTCCGTAACTCTTTCGTACGTTCGCCTCCTGTAGCTTGAATCACCTATACTAATATCCACGGTTCACAGACTTGCCGATATGGCGAGTCTGTTGGATTGGGACCTGGAGTCCGAAGTGTTTCCAGCAGTCCGTTGGCTTGTCCATCACAGAAGAGCAAAGCTTGTAGACGTCGTCCACAGCGGCCTAAAGACCATTTTTACAGTTCCTCCCCAGTTTCACGCCCCGTACGTGAATTTGCCTTTGTTACCAAAAGGGATACTCACCTCATCTGCTGTATCAAGATTGTCTCAGTTATCTGCCGAATTCAAAGAGATGTTTCATCAATCTATCGTCCCACCCCTTCCATCTCTCCTCGCAACCATCTCGGCGGCTAGTTCCAAACAAACAGACAACCACTTCTTCGCTGCTGTTGTCCGTTCCAAAGAAGACATTCCTCTGTATCACGATGTCGTACTCTGGATGCTGAAGCACGACCTCTTATACACCATTCATCTGCACGTACGGATCATCGCGACGTCGGAGCTCAAGGTTCGTGTCCGTGAGGCTCATGAACGGAAACTGGAGCGACCAGGCGGTCGACAAATCCGCGGACGCAGGCCGGGTAAACTTCTTGAACCCGAATCATCTATGGATAAGAGACACGGGCATCCAGGCATTCCATGGCTGCCATTGTCACCAAAAAGCGCACGTATTTATACTAGGCGCATACCCTCTGTCGAGTCCGAGCTGAGCAGTGAGGGTATCAGATCGTATGGAGAAAAGGACATGGATGGTGAAGACGACACAGAGGAATCCGACGAGGACAATGTCGGATGGGGAACTGCAGAGGACACTGTCTCTCCGTCCATGATAAGTGATCCGGGAACCGCATCTCCATTAGAACGGAGGTGGCTTGCTGCGATGTCAGAAGGCAAGGACGAACACCTTACAAGACGGTTCGAACTGTGAGCGTTCGTCTTAGGTAGTCGGACGATAGTCGCCCTAACTTATGTTGCAGGATTAACCAATACTTTGATGGCAAGAGGACGGACGATGAAATTCTCTACCGCGCGGAGATATCGAGAAAGCAACTTCGCGAAGTCTTGCATCATTACGAGGAATATGTGTGTTTCCCTCCCCATTTTACGTCTACTTGGTTTGACTCTACACAGCTGCAAACGTTTTTACACCCGGCGTAACGCCTGAACTGCACGCTTGTTGCTGCGCAGCTTCTACTTCGCAAATTGCTATCTGTAATCTCTGTCCGTTCAAGAAAATGCGCCGCTTGTTTGCGGCCGAGAAGTCACTTCCTCCATTTTTTTACCTCCTTGCAACGTCTGGAATGTACCTTGCTTACCTTCAGCCCGTCAGCTATCCGATGAATGACAACGAAGAATCACTTGTCACCATTCACTGTCACAGTTCTCACAAACGCTTCTCCAAACAATTTCTTTTGAACGCAAACTACTCTTTGCCTATAGTTCCTCAGGGAGACGAGTTCTCCTTAGGATAGGCTAGCCGCCTTATTGGGTTCCTTCATACCATTGTGTCGGTTTTCAGCAACTGCTGCAGGACTCGCTTATCTTTGTATGAGATTAACTTTTTGACCACGCGGCGATAAGGTCTTCCGGAGCATCGTCTATGTCATTGAACTTTAATGCGAAAGACGCCATCCCTCGGACGTCATTTGTGCCACGAGTTCTGTCACAAGCTCTGAAACACGTTCCACCTGGACATGCCCGAGATAGGGCAACGCAGGTCGGCAACTCATCTGCAGCGACGTGCAACATGTTTCAGGAGACCATGACGCAGATGAGTCAATTGTCTCGGAGCAAAATGTCATAACGTCGCATCCTTTGAATGCGTTTATGACTGAGACAACGGCAAGATGTGGATCATATCGAGACTCGGTGTCTTTTATGACGACCTGGCCATGGATGTGCCGCACGATGCCGCAATTGCACCCCAATCAATCCAATTCTCATCGAATATCATAGTGTAGCACGCGCGTTGAATATCTGATTTTTCCCATCCTATGAATCCCGGAGATCAACATGTTTGTGAACACGATGTCCCTGTGGCATGCCCAGTCATCGCTGTGGATTAGGAACCCATCCTGATGGTCCATGGCGAGGTTTACGCAGATTACCACAATACGAAACCTGAGAAATTCGTAGAATACACGGGTTTGTGCGTCCAACACCAAAGATCGAACAAGGTACCTTGAATGCGGTAATGAAGCCGTGTCAACCAACGAGATAGAATATGGGTCCAACCAACACTCGTAACAAATGCCCAAACGTACCATCAGACGCTTACCAACACAACACGGGGACGCAGTGACTATCCTCCGACGTGAATATTCACTCCAGTCACACTTCCCTGCTTCCGCAGCACCTGTGGCACACGTGTCTCTGCATTAGCATTGGTGTCATACAACACGAACCGGTTGTTCATCTGGCACATGATGAGCCAATGGGCCTGACAGGCTTTGAAATGCCACCAAAGGGATCTCGACGCGCGATACAATTCGCTCTTTGTCG
>JBBPRO010000624.1:0-14460 GCA_038093055.1 Boletus mariae
AGAATGCTATTGTGTCTGTTGAGGATGTATCTATGGATGGTGAGTTGTGTTTCAAGGTATTTCTCTGATTATTGCTTATATAATTGTACTAGAAATTGACATACAACCTCCAAATGACTATATATCTGGTATTACAATTTTAACATTCAATAAATATTATCTAATGTTTATGATAGATCAAACTGACTCAGATATATCCTCAATAAATACTAGAGTATCTCCCAACAGCAATACTCTAGTACATACCTTGGATAGCCTGGTCTTGGATGACAATGATACCTCCAATCAAGGTATTTTATTGTTTATTAGTAAATTTGGACTTTCTTATTGATATTATTTTAGTACAATCAATTTCTCATGTGGAGTCAAGGCAGGAAAGCCAATCCTCCAATGCTGTCCCTCAAGAAGTTGCAGATAGTGCATCTGATGATGATGAAATTGTGGCTGTGGTGCAGGTCACCAAGTTTTTCAGGAAAGTTCAGTGCTGGGCAAGTACTATCCAGCAGATTTGTGGTGATCGTGAAAAGCAGCTGTTATATCGTGAGCTGTTTGGAGACAAGCTGGTATGTGTTCATCTTTTGTCAATGACGTAATGAAATCAATGTTTGTTTTAGGCCTTTACAACAAACTCTCCAGACTTGCTCAAGCTGCTAGAGGAGATTGACCAATGGAAAAATCTGGTCACACTTCAGGAGGAACACATTGTAAACCTTGTGGAGAAGATTGACAAGGTTCTCAAGACCTGTGAAGAACACAGAGATTGGCAGATTATCAGACTTGCCACTAGAATCTTGGACAACTTTTATCAACGCTTCCACAACAGTCGTTTCCCTCCAAGGATTGACTAGCTGTATAATATCCAGGGTTGGAATGGCCTAAAGAAACTGGACAATTGATTTCTTATGCCACTGTATATGTGTCTTAACTCGTCGTTGCTTTGTTGAGCTGTGTTTGCAATGTTATGCCTGTGCTTTCCCACACGAGTGACACAGTGGCTGAGCCATCATCATCCTGACCTCTAGAAACCTGATCACAATATTTTCAGTGGGATGCTCATCTTCCACCTTGTCATGTATGACAGACTACAGCCAGTCAGTCATGCCACTGAGCCACCCGCGATTGGCGCCCTAGTATGTCGCCATCTGATCCCAGCACTTGTGACCATTGACGAATCAGTCATCCATTTCGCATTCAAATTGGGGCACTTGCGAGCCACTCCTTGAGTAATCCGTTCATATCGGCCGATGCTCATCCTTTGGTATCCTTTGGTATCGATTCGGCGCCATGTTGCCATTTGCAGCGGTCCTCAGTCATCGGAAACCAATACCACTGATCGGTGTATATGAAACACCGCATCGTTTCAAGCCTTGTCAACATCGAGTACCCCGCCCGGGGATTCCCTCTGTCATATAACACTCGAAATAGGCACGGTCACAAACGTGCGCACGGAGCTCCCCACAGATTTTCTCGGCGGACCTACTTTTCGACGAGTTTTTGCGTGCCGGCAACCGCGTTATTCCGTCTCTGGTCAAATGATTTTTCAAACGTTCATGAAACGGTCCTTGAGCCGTAGTTCTCGTTTGCCAGGGCTGCGTACTGCGGAACGTTCATGCGTATCGCCCTCTGTTGTTATGAATACGCCTTTGAAGCGGGCGATGATGTACGAGATATTCCCCGACCAACGTTCGCGGGCGTATCTAAGCCGGGGGACATGGATTTTTGCTGAACCCGACGGCCTCGGCAAGATTCAGAATCAACAGAGCCACGGAGTACTCACCAACGGGTCACTTGAAGCGGAAGGAACATGCCCATATCGCACTCACAGCCCAAGAACACTGCCAACGTACCTGGGGTCGCCTCGATAAGCAGTGGCAGGCAGTCTCCGTTTCGTATCCTTTTGCGGTCAAATCACATCATCTTTGTCAGTTTGGTTATCCAGCTCACCACGCGCGACGACCTCAAGGTACCCCTGCAGGGTTTGATAAAGTTGCGTTTGTGAGGACACAGATGGTCATCGTCTTCCATATCGGTTCATGAACGTTTGAACAGCTGCGGGTGTGCCGTCACTGAGTTGCAAGAACAAAAGCTGCGCGCTGATTCCCCAACATTGAAATGATATTATAGAGCGGTCTGTCGTACCACTGACAATAACTATAAGGTAATCGTGAACGTGAATGCGTGAGCTGGTAACCGGTGAGACGTGCGGGCAGCATATCGTGATGGACGTGTCGGTGTACAAGCCATGCGTGAAGGACTCAGGGAGCGCAATTGCCGTGGAGCTATCCAAGAATATAGATACGCGCCAAGAAAGCCACCGATCGATGCAAGAGGAGGTATGATGAGTGTGATGTATGAGATGCGGATGCGAAATTATGTTGCGAGGTGCAGTCGCATGGAAAATCGAAACTTGGAAACATGATGCAAAATACCCAGGGATACCGCGAGCGCAAACGCCAGATATTGGTCAGCATACATCGACTTCAATGTCTTCGTCGATGGCTTGTGAAATCTGCGTTGCACTTGCCTCATGCCTGAACTGCGCCCCCACTTCATCCTCGTTCCCAAGTTTTCTTCTTTTTGCGACCCGTCCCGCTTCGTCATCTTCGTCGTCAACGATAGAGATTGAAGCTTTTGGCCCGCTATCGTGCGGAAGTGGTACTGGTACCGGAGGACTACTGCCCACAGAAGGAACGCCCTCCTTCATTTCTGCAGCAGAGGTTTGAATAGGTAGCAGGCAAAAATCCGACGAATTCGACAAGGCCATCGTAGCGGATGGTGTCTGGGAAGATGGATGTGAAATAGGGGATGTCGGGGTGGATTGCGAAGACCTCGAAGGCAAAGGAGCAGTAGTGAATGGGCTTGAAAGTTCCGATGCGTTGCTTTTACCGGATTTCGTTCCCCCTTTCTCTGCAACGCCATTGGAGACAGCCTTTTTCCTCTTCTTCTTGCCCATTTGTTCCTTCAGATACCGCACGATGTGCGCCTGCAATACTTCTAACGCTTTTTGCGCGCCCATCCCTTCCAGCGCTTTAAGTTGCTCTGGCGCGAGAGAGGAAAAGATGACGGGAGAGAGTACGAGGGTGTTGTTATGCAATACAATAGGCGGTGGGTCTGAAGTGCTGCTTGAGGGATGAGAGGGCGGGACAGGGCCAACGACAATCGGCAGACAAAAAGAGGGTGGGAGAGCGGCAAACGGGGAAGGCGAATCGGATGACGAGGGAACATCGTTTAATAGTGTTGACGATGGGACAGAGTCCGCTCTAGATGTGGAGACTGCAGAACTCGATGCGACTGAACCAAGCGCAGAAAGCAAGCTTCCAGCTAGACCGATTGAACCGATCCGAGGTGGATCACCTGGCTCAGACTTCGTCTCCTGTGCGGGAGCCTCAACACCTACGTTCCCTGTGACCACACCATTCGGTACGATCGCAAATGGCTCTCCCACTGCGTGCGCACGTCCCAGACTACCAACAAGTTGTCCGGGCAACAGTGCTGATCTAAGAGGGGCCAGGGGTGTAGATGTTAGCGGTGGTGGTAATGGCCCCGAACCACTCTTGACACTCCGTTTAAGTGGTGGATCAAGCGGGGCTCCCTTGTCTTTCTTCCTGGAACCTTTGGTGATGCCATCCTTACTAGCAGCTGGTACCACCGAAGATGAAGACTGGGCCTGCGCAGCTGCACGAGCCTCTTGTTCTTCGAACGTATGCTCGTACTGTGGATCAACAGACCAGAAAAAGCCTTTGCCGTGTTCTCCGGTACTGCGTTCCATTTTCTTGAACGCGCGTCCTGAGGACAAATTGTGGCGAACCGAGTTCTAGGTAGTTTCCAGAAATGCGTCAGTTATGGGCCAGGAAATCCAAATCATTCAAAGAAAGGGTTTCGAGAATGCGATGGGAATTGTCTGAAGATGACACAAAGAAGAATACTACGCACCTCCCAGCCAGCACCTTCGTTATACCGATACCAGTCGTAGTTATCTACCATCCAACCGCAAATATCTTGGAGAGTGGCTTTTCCTCCCATTCCCTTGATAGCTCGATAACACAGTTGCGCGTACGTAAAAGGAGGCTTTGGTGGCATTACATCAGGCTTTGGTGGTGGCTGGGAAGCCTTCTTACGTTTCTTGGATGTTGGCGCGGTTGTGGATAAAGGAGCGGAGGTAGAAGCAGAAGGGGCCATTATGCGGGAAATTGCGTTGGTATTCGGTAGCTGAGAATCTGGGGAATGAGGTTTCTTTGGTGGTAGTGCAGGCACGGTGCGTGGTGAGGGGGAATGAGAGGGTAAAGAGGAAGGAGGTGAAATGGAGGTGATATCAACAGATGGGGAGCGGGCACGCTGGATCGAAGAGGCTGAAGAGGGTGAGGGTGAGTCTTCAAGTGCTGCTGGGGGAGGGAGCACAAAGTGGAATGTTCGCGAGGCTATCTGAATCTGAGACCTGGCACAATGTGAGAGCTCGAATGGAAAGAGTTGAACTGAGACGCACCTCTCGCCCAGCGGCACCCGACTCCCAGCGCCGGACCAAATGCCGTCAACCCAAGCGCCATTGCGTCCAATCACGACGAGAACAAAGCGCGCCTCCTCCTCCTCGTATTCTATCCTGGCGTGTAGTCGTGATACGCTCTTGAGCGGGCCGAGGTCGACGTCGACAGGGTTGTGCGTGGAAGTGGGGGGGTCGGAGCCGTTGAGGGAAGCGGTGGCTGGAGGCAGACACCTCCTGCCGATGGTGACCGTGAGGGTCTGCAGAAAGAAGGTGATGTTGGGGAAGACAAGGGAATAATAGGCGCTGATCTTGGCGGGGACGTCGGTGGACGCATTGTCAACGGACGTGGCAGGGAGCGGGTCGGTGGCGGGAGGCGTAGCGGGAACAGCAGAGGGGGACATCAAAGGCGAGCTCAACGTTGGCGGCGGTGACGGGCTGACAAGAGCGAGTCACCGAGGGGCGGCGACAACCAACAAGGGCCGGGATGTCCCGGGATCACGTGACAAACAAACGTGCATTCATTGAAAACGAAACGAACAAGATAAATACTCCAACGTGTCTAATCACTATCAGGCGCCAATCATCGATCTCCCAAGGGCACCGGGAATCGATGATATCGAGCTCGGTGGAATTATGCCCACCTCAGTCACAACCGCCGTGATGCATGACGGTGGTGTCAGATCATACAACGGACTCAAAATCGAAAGATTTGCCCGTGGCGTTAGACTATGCCGATCACTGTCGGGTGTTGAGGATGGCGGGAATGGCGTCGGTGCTGTGTACATAAATTCTTAGCACGCCTCGAAGGCATCAGCCTCCGAAGTGCTCACCTAGCTCGTTCTTGCTCACTCCATCCCAGCGAATACCCTCCGCGAACTTGTACGTCTCACAGCATACCACAACGGGGATATTCCTTGACTGCGCCATCATAGCAACCATGGCTGTCCCAGCCCGCGAAAAAACGGCGCCGTTCGCATGGAGAGAGTGTGCTCCCACGAACAATGTTGTCGTGTGCGGCAGGACCGATGGAAGAGAGGGTAACAAAAGATATGTACACGGAATCGATGCGCTCGTGAGAGATCGCAGCAATGCCTTGCCTAGCACAAATAGCACGTGTGAATGGTTGCTCCAAACTTTGCAGAACAACAGAAACTGTACCTTCCAGCATGGGTCGCGAATCGACGACAATAACAGAGAATTGCTTGCCGGATGACCAGGCATGCAACAAAACCTTTTCGACCACCGATGACCTGCAAGTAGGGGTAAACATCTGCACAATCCCAGACTCGTTGGCACAAACCGCGCATATGTGAGGATGACATCACCGTCTTTGATCTTGCTGCCAGCCGTTTCTTGTATAACTTGATCAGCGAGAAGGATCCGATCCCGGATGTAATTATCGATCGTATTGCACAGCGCATCTTTAGCCTGTAAAGGATCAGGACGACACGTTGGCGATTGATGGGCAACTGATAGAACTAACATCCTGTTCAGGCAAGTCAATATCTGAACCACTGATCTCAAGCTTGAGTTGTCTGATTGCGTTGCCCATCGAGACGGACATTGGCCTCGCAGACACGAGGTGTGTGATCTGAGGGGATAGATGCGTCATGAGGTGTCGAGAGAGCGTATTATTGCGAGGCGTCGCGTAATCTTGGATGACCTGCAGCCGGATGAGCGACGGCCGGGGGCAGGATAGTATCAGGAGACATACAGTTTTGAAAGCGGACAACACGGCGATACACCTGGCATTCGCGCCGGTGATCTTGAACTCTGCAAACTGTAAACCAAGTCTTACGACGGTTGGATGGATGTCGCCCTTGGTAATGACAGGCGGTTTTGGGGCACCAAAGTGCGAGAAGATGCGTAAGCCGCGAGGGGTCTCGTCGGGCTGAGCGCCGGGATGAAGAGTTTCCTTGAGCTCACCCTTTCCGGATTTCTTGGGAGTACCGGAAGTGGGAAGAGCACCTTTGCCACCAATGCTGGCATTACGTTTGTGGGACGGGGTTGGCTTAGATGAGGGGGGCTGGACCGCGGCAGTCTTTGCTGCAGCCTTTGCGGCTCGCTGTGCCTCCTGCTGCTCACGGCGCTCCGCCTTGGTCATTTGTTTTTGCGATTTTGGAGCGGAAGAATCGGTCTCTTGAGAAGATGCGGCTGTTGTGGTTAGTTTCAGCGACATTGTGATCGTCTCTGTCGTTGTCGACATCGTGCCGAATAACTGAAAGGTAAGTATAAACCCCCTGGAATGCGAAAGTACAAACGAGTCATTGACGAGCCCTCGTGGGAATATATGATGTAATGCATTCCACATTTGGTCGTCCACCGGCGACGGCACTGACATTGCTCAGCAGCCGTTTCTTTTTGACGACCATCACCTCTAACTTTCTTAATCATGGTTTGTTTAAAGTCATATGTATCTTTTCTTTCTCTCACATCTTTTCAGGGTGTCCCTGCGCTATTCCGCTGGCTCAGCAAAAAGTATCCAAAGATCGGTTTGTCCCTGCAATCCCTTCTCTGCCGACCACAACTGAGTCGCACCATCTCCAGTAACATCTGTCCATGAAGAAGACGAAGTCGAGGTCCCAGATGCCCTTGGCGAGCTCATCAAACTCCCAATTGACATTACCACTCCAAACCCAAACGGTGTCGAGTTTGACAATCTTTACCTGGATATGAATGGGATTGTACGTCCCCCCTTCTTCTACTGTTAGGCATTCAATTTATGTGTTCCAGGTACATCCTTGTACGCACCCCGAGGGCAAGGCGTGTCCACTCTCTTGCCCTGAATCAGCGGATGACTGACTTTATCTCATCAGCCCCCACCCGAGACAGAAGAAGATATGATGGTCGAGGTGTTCAAGTACACCAACCGTGTCGTAAACATGGTCAGACCCCGCAAACTTCTCTTCATGGCAATTGGTGTGTGCATCTTCATCTCTACCTTCGTACCCTTACAGTCTTATGTATCTTTAGATGGTGTGGCCCCACGAGCAAAGATGAATCAACAACGCTCGCGTCGTTTCAGGTCCGCTCAAGAAGCAAAGGACAAAGCTGAAGCTCGCAAGCTGGCAGTCGCTGAATGGGAAGGTATGTCTTCACTACTTTCTGATGTACTAGTCTCATATTTTCATTCTTTAGCAATGGGTAAAGTTATTAGCGACGAAGAGAAGGACAAGGAGGCGTGGGATTCCAATGCCATCACGCCCGGAACACCGTTCATGGACCTTCTCGCAGCCTCGTTGAGATATTGGGTGGTGGAAAAAATGAATACCGACCCTGGGTGGAAAGACGTTTGTTTCCTTGTTCGTTTCACAAGTTTTTACTTGATCCATCTTCCTTGCAGCTCCAGGTAATCATATCAGACGCGAGTGTACCCGGCGAGGGAGAGCATAAAATCATGGATTTCATCCGGAGACAACGTGTAAATCAAGGCCACGATCCTAATACGAAGCACGTTATCTATGGTTTGGTACGCTCACAGTTCTGCTCCAATCATTGTTCTTACCAGCCTCATCTCAGGACGCCGATCTTATTATGCTTGCACTTGCAACCCATGAGCCGTACTTCCGCGTACTGCGGGAAGACGTCTTTGCTCAGGACAAATCGACTGCTTGTCGACTTTGTGGTGAAGAAGGGCATTATGCCGCGCAATGTCCCGGACCCAAACCAGGTAGTCATGTTCAAAAACCCAAACCCACTCCTCCTGAGAAAAAACCGTTCATATTCCTTGATGTTTCCATTCTGCGAGAATACCTTGAAGGGGAGCTTTATGTTCCCCGAGCACCCTTTTCGTTCAACTTCGAACGAGCGATTGATGATTGGGTGTTGTTGATTTTCTTTGTGGGCAACGATTTTTTACCACATCTACCTAGCCTGGAAATCAGAGAGGGTGCTATTGACACGTTGCTCAACATCTGGAAAGTGGAACTTCCCAGAATGGGCGGGTACATAACGGATCATGGCCGGTTGGTGCTCGACAGGATAGAGATAATACTCGAAGGACTAGCGAGGAGAGAGGATGACATATTCAGGAAAAGGCAAGAAGGTATGTGAGGTCGCTTTCTTCCTTGACCCATTCGGCCGGAAGGAATATAATTGGGTGCCCAAGACTGACCCTCCACTTCTTAGCCGAATCTCGTCAGGACCATGAATCCAAGCGGCGACGTATTGATAACAACAACAAAAAGGCGGACGGCCCTTCTGACATTCGCAATGTATCTGGTCCCTCCCCTGCTCTCGGCATTAATGGTCCCGTTCATAATAACTTTGCGGCGAAAGCGGACTCGATAGGTCTTGGTGCGCCTTCAACGAAAGAGTCAAAGATCAACATACCTGCTGCTACGCAGGCATTGGCGGGTAGCAATAGGGACGTAGTCGCAAATCGTGCCGCGATCAGACTTGCAAACATGAGTGCGGCGGAAGTTCTGAAAGCTGAGTTGGCAGGGCTTGTTCCCGTGAAACCTAGCGCATCTTCAGCGACACAAGCGCAGGCATCAGATCTGGATGTGTCAGATTCAGCCTCTGATTTCGACGTTCCCGGCCTTGGAAACGCAGAACCACCAGTGGCAGCTTCCCCACCGCCATCACAATCGTTGGATGAGTCCAGTACATCTGTTGTTCCGGGGCAAAAACGCAGCGCAGCAGAGGTCGAAATGGAAGATGCTCAAATAGACGCCGAAGAGGACATTGTTGTCGGCGAGGAAGAAAGCTCAGCGGAGGAGGAACCAGCTTATGCGATGGTTGTTCAAGCGGACGGCTCCGTTAAACAAGCAGACAATGTTAGGTAGGGACGCATATTCGCCTCGCACGGCGGGCACTCACGCATAACCTTAGGCTGTACGAATCAGGTTACAGGGAACGTTATTACCAGCAGAAGTTTAGCGTCCCAATCTCCGATGTTGAGTTCCGGAAACAGTATGTCGCCATTTCTCTTTTCTCGCGATACCGTCGTAACATCTTGTACCAGGATAATTCAATACTACGTGGAAGGTATTGCATGGGTGTTGCATTATTACTATCAAGGGGTAAGTTACAATATGAAAGCCTGCGAGAGCATTAATATATCTTCCCGAAAGACACCGTCCTGGCAGTGGTATTATCCCTTCCACTTCGCCCCCTTTGCCTCGGATTTCGAGGGCTTGAAGGATATGAAAATAAGCTTCACTCTTGGTCAACCGTTTAAGCCCTATGAACAACTTATGGGAGTGTTTCCCCCCGCCTCAAAAAAACATATCCCGGCCGTTTTCCATGACCTCATGACTGAACCCACTTCACCGATAATCGACTTTTATCCATCGACCTTCCGTGTCGACATGAATGGAAAGAGAATGCTATGGCAGGGCGTTGCTCTACTTCCGTTCATCGATGAAAAAAGACTCTTGGATGCCATGTCAGAGAGATATCCGGCACTCACGGAGGACGAAGTGAGACGGAATAGCTGGGGCAGTGATGTGATGTATGCGTCAGATGAGCATAGGTTGTATCCATTTTTCGAGAGCCTATACGGAAAGCGGAAAGACAAGCAGGTCAATAATGTCTCATGCCTTCATGACCAAAATAATCTGATCCACCTCACCCAGCCGGTACTGATGCCGATTAAAGATTCAAAGGGCATTAGTGGTAGCGCGCTTCCGAATCCTGACTGCATTCCGGGATCGACATTCTACTCGCCATTGGCACAGATAGGTCTCCACGACGTCAAGAACGACAGATCATTATCAGTTCTCTACTATTTCCCGAAACAGCTCACCCCTCATCATTCAATGTTGCTGCCCGGAGCGCGCAAGTCCCCACCACAACTTACCTCTGAGGACTTGAATCCCCGGACTAGGCACAGTTATCGGGGCCGTGGTGGAGGAGACCGCAACGGTATGCAAGGACCTTCCAATCGTGGTTCGTACGGTGGACCACCTCCCGGTTACGGTAACCCAAACGGCCATCCACCACCACCGTATGGACAATCGGCGAGACAGTCGTACCCGCCGTCACAACAGGGCTTTGGCACGCACGGGTGGAACGGACGTCCACCGATGCCGAGCTATGGTGCTCCCGGAGGTGGGCCAACCCGCGGTGGGCCGTACCGTGGGGGTTCTAGAGGTGGATATGGGGCCCCTGGCCATTCTCCGTCGTACGGACGGGGAGGGTATGGTGGTGGTGGTGGCGGCGGCGGCGGCGGCGGTAGCAACTATGGCGGCCCAGGGGCTCCTCCTGGGGGTTATGGTGGTTATGGTCCTTCAAATGGACATGGTCGCGGCGCACATGGCGCTGGTGGGTACGGCGGTGGTGGCCCACACTATGGAACCCCAAGAGGTAGGGGGCGTGGCTGGTAACACTTTAATTTATGTTTGTGTATTCCCCCTTCGATGCTTTGACCTCGTACACATGACACCTTTTGTCGTTATCATTTACTGAGTACACGATTTACAACTATCGGGACGTTCCCGACATATTTCTCGTTACTGTAAAAAAAAAAACTTCTTGACTAGTAGCACATTGAAGATCACAAATGGCACAAAATCTCGTTCCGGAACGTTAGGCGTAGTAACCATGCGGGCCAGGCACGTCTCTGGGGTGGATGTACGTCAGAAAGACTGTGTATGTCTTTTCGAGTTCCTTGGCCTTCCTGCGGAGTTTCTTCTCCTTTCTGCGTCTCCTCTTCTCTTCCTTGTGTCGTCTCCTAGTCTCTGTCAAGTCAACGCCGCGACCATATCCTGGGTACCTATCAGATTCGGACTCGGTGTCCGTGGTAGACAAAGACGACGAATCGCCAGAGTAGTCCGGGGTGAAACCGGGCAAGTTGTAATCGATGCTACCTGCGCTGGCACCTGAGCGGCGCTCGCGTCCCTTGTACAATATAACTTCGACCCGACGTGTGAGGAAGAAGCTCGAGTTCCAAAGATCAATCAGATCAGCGACGAGGGTCGAACGCTTGGGCGGTGGCCCACGGGTAAATTCTGGGATCGGCATCTTTCCAGCCCAGGCGAGCGCAAGGTCCTGGCGATGGGGGAAAACATGTGAGAAGCATATGATTCGCGGAAAAGATGACATACGTTCATGAATCGGATCCAGTCTTGGTGATATACGTCATGCGTCTCCAAGACAAGAGGCATCCTTGGGATGTGGTCGTAGAATTGCTCCATGTCTTGGATCTTCATAGTGTTGAATGGAGTATACGACTGAGCTGCATTGGCAGGACGCGAGAAGGCCTCCGGCGTGGCAAGTTGGGCATCTCCGCCTACGACAGCGCTGGTCACACGAGGGGATGTCGGGAATGCGCTGCCAGGTGGGCCAGGCATTGGTGACGGCGCACGAGAACGGGATAGAGGTTGGCCTTCTAATACATGCCCAGGAGGATACATGTTGGAGGGAGGAACGTATGGAGAGGGTGCTCGAGGGAAAGGGGAAGTGGAGCGCTGAGGCAGGCCTCTCGAGGGAGGGATTGGAGATGGGGCACGAGCACTGTAAGAAGGTTGGCTCTGCCCATATGGTGAAGGTGCTCTAGAGATATGCTCGGTGGGATGACGACCATACGGTGAAGGTGCTCTAGCGATATGTTCGGTGGGAGGACGACCATACGGTGAAGGTGCTCTAGCGATATGCTCGGTGGGAGGACGACCATACGGCGAAGGTGCCCTCGCGATTGGGTCGGATCGCCCATAGGGTGATGCTGCCCTTGCAATTGGCTCTTGGCGACCGTAGGGCGATGCTGCGCGAGCAATCGGATCTGGGCCACCCGGGTAAGACGAAACATCTTGGGGACGAGGGTTCGGAGAAGTGGAATACGTAGATTGTTGGCGATATGGGGAAGGAGAGGGAGCACGATTGTATGGGTTGGATCCGCCGCCTGGGTAACCACTGGGGTTCTGAAACGTTGCCACTGGCGACGAGTAGACGCTGCTTGCTGGGGGACCGTAAGTAGAGGTGCGATCCCCACCACTAGTTGAATGTTTTCTTTGACGACTAGTATACTTTGCGCTCTCGATCTCAAGCTCTGTAAACTTCCGATCGAGTTCGCTGTGGCCACTGGGGCTGTGAGTGTAAGCACCATAACCGGCTGATGCAGGGGGGCCGTATCCCTGAGGGGGAGCATCTCCGTAGAAACTGCGCCGGCGCTCTCTGGTTTGAATTTCTCTATCACGTGCGGTGCGAACTTCGACTTCCTGCATGTCCTTGTCGAATTGCTTGGAGAGCCGCCTGATCGAGTCTTTCTCTTCCTTTTTCCTGCGTTTCTCCTCAGATTTCTGCCTGCTTAGGGTGAGTTGATTTGCGAATCGTTTCAAAAGACAAGTACCATTTTTCGAGAGCCCTCTCATCATCTCTGGAGAGGTTGCCACGGTTCCACGAGGCAGCGAAATCCTATGAATGATGTGAATATGGAGGAAAATAGTTCTGGAAGTGTCATTTACCGCATTCGCTGGAGTAGCGCCATTGGGGAGGATCTGTGTTGCTTCTGCTGGAACCCACTGGATACCATGGACTACTCCCTGCGGCGTTTGGTAGCTATTGGAGGTTAGAGGACGATCTCATGATGACCCCGATCACTTACCGTGCGGGGACAGCTCTATTGTTGCTTATGAGTCAGCTTGGCTTGAGTTACCAATACATACGGGAAGCTTACCTGAATGGATGGTAGGTGACTTGACCATCTGGGGCGTTTGAGGTGGTATAAGTGATGGCGCCTGGCTGGATCTGACCACCAGGAGGCGGGGAAAAAGGCTGGGGCATATCATACCCTGGGGCATTCATGATGAAACTGAGGATTGACAGTGGGAGGAAAGAAAGCTGGGAACGGAAAAGGGCCTTTTTGTTCTACCGCCAAAGCTGGAAAAGATAATCACCAGTGCCTCGTGCCATCACCCATATCAGGGCCATCTCCGACCTGGCTCCATGATAACGTCCATCAGCTTCACTGCGTCTGGAATTCCTTGGTCAAGGGTAATGCAGCAGATCCCCGAAACCATAGTCAACAGTTAATGCCGCAAAGGATACTACCATTCCTCCGAAAGTTACCCACTGGTTGAATTGACTCGACCTCACGTGATCATTCGGATTGATACTGTCTCTCTCTGCCAGGGCGAGATTGATGGAACACGATTATCCCCGTGCGTTCATTGATGGAACATCGAGAAGTTTGCCTATTAGAGCAATTCTCCTCCGAGAATGCAGTCTCATATTTGTGGTGGTAAAGACTTGAGTTCGAGTTCAGAGTCGATGTGACATGGTGAAATAAATATTTGAACCCTGATGACGAGCAGAGTAATGGGTCTGCATACGTCGCGATAGCACTCCACTGAAAGGTCAGTCGAAGACGTTGTCACCGAGATGTCGCTCCGGATCTCTTCCCTTCGGCGGAATGGACAGATCCGGGTGCCGTTAATAAAGATATCCGGCACCAGCTTTCCAGGGAACGAATACGCGGGACCTCGGTGTAAAACTAGTGGCACTCCGATTTCGCGTGCTTCAAGAAGCCGCACAAGAGACATACAGTTTAGAGTTCCTCCGTCAAATCGCATGTCAAAGAACGTGAAGATTATCCCGTCTATAGGTCCAGGCTGAACAGAGTGAATTCGTAATCGACTTCATGAAAAGCGCCACCACAGGAAGATGATAAACAATATAGCCACAGCGCCGAATGGAGCGTATTGTCGTAGCATGGCTTGAATGTTGATATTCCTTGCTGCCTTCCGATACCTCTCCGACTCCGAACGGAGCGACGTAGAGAGGTGCGACATTTCTGATAAAAGGGATAAGGGTGTCAAAGTCGCAAGGTTGACAGGCGAAAGCCGTACTATCCAGGGAATCTCCTCGCCAAAGAAGTTCTTCCATATTCTTTGTCATGATCCGGGTGACATCCTGCAGTTCATCGTTCAGCCTGTCCATATTCGAGCCTCCCGCAGCACTGGCAGCCCTGGTGTCTCTGTATAATCGCGCAGTCTTTGACATGAATGTGTCTTTAGCAGAACTCATAAGTGTATATCTTG
>JBBPRO010000625.1:0-14453 GCA_038093055.1 Boletus mariae
TGTTTGAGTTTTTGTATGAGTAGGTGATCATTCAAGTTGTATATTAGCTGGTATTTGTGAAAATACTTGATAATTACAATAAATTAATGTAATCTGAGTTTTATACCAGGAGACCTAGTATAGTACAGTACTACAAGTTTCTTTGTCCTCTTGTACTGACTCCTAAGCCAACTTAATTACACTAGCAATAAATTGCATCCCAATGTATACTATGTACAGACACTAGTAATCCTACTATTGCTACATTCACCTCAACACATCATTGTCATCATCTGCTCATGACCCCTCGTTGTTCCATCATTGTGGTTACTGTCAGTGTCCCCCCATCCTTGGCATGTCCATCCAGGTCCTCCTCCCGTCCCCTCCTCCCCTCATCACCGTCCCCGTCATCGTGTTGTTGTTGATGGCATTGGGCCATCGACGGCAATGCATCATCGTTGTCTTGACTGCAGGGGAGGACACAGAGGTGGCGCATGGCACGTCAGATAAGCCGTTGGGCTTGTGAACAGCATGGGAGGCAGGGGGGAGGTGGTGTGTTGTTGTTGATGGTGTTGGGCCATCGACGGCAATGCGTCGTCATTATCTTGATGGCAGGGGAGGACGCGGAGGTGGCGTGTGGTATGTCAAATAGGAGGTGGCGTGTAGCCGTTGGGCTTGTGAACGGCGCAGGGGGCAGGGGGGAGGCAGTGTGTTGTTGTTGATGGCATTGGGCCATTGACGACAATACATTATTGTCGTCGTTTTTGTCACCGTTTGTCGCCGTGGCATGTGTTCGTCATAGCCATCTTTGCGTTGTTGCTGTCGTCCTTGTCGTCACGGCATGTGTGCAGTTGTGCACATTGTCATTGTCATCCAGGCAGCGGTGGTGGTGTGGGTGCAGCTGAGTAGGTTGTTGATGGGTGTTGTCATTGTTGTCATTGTTGCCGTGACGGGTTGGGGTGAGGGAGAACGGGTGGTAAGTCATTGTAGTAATATGTAATAAAACTTACCTTGTGTATCATGCACATTGTGAGTGGCAAGATCATATCGTTATGATTATTGTGTTGTTGTTGTCATCATCGTCAGGTTGGTGTGGGCATGTTGATGAGGTTGGGTTGGCGTTGTGTGGGATGGTTGGGGGGGGGGAGATGGCGGGTGGTGCGTCAAGAGGAGGCGACGGTGGTGTACCACTGTCGTCGTTGTGTCATTGTGTCATGCGCGTTGCATTGACACCGACTTTGTGTGATGTTGTTGCATCAGGTGGTGGGGGTATCCATGTCAGGGCCCTGGGGTGGTGGTCGCATTGTTGTGTCGTATATGTCTGTGTAGTGGTTAGTATTATCTATGCTAATCGTAGCACAAGGGACTTGGTTGAATTCGCGAGCGTTGTCACGTGACTGTGCTGGATGTGCCACATCACTTATTTTCTCACTCTCTCTTCTTCTTACCCACGTCCTCCACTCCCACTTCAATCACAGGCGGTCGGTGGGGCTACAACAACCCCACCGGCATAATTGTAAGTAAACATCATTCATCTTGTCCTCACCCCGCCCTCACCTAACTCTCACAGGTACATACATGACGCACACAAACAAAACACAGTTGGTGCCGTACTCGTGAGTACGCACGACACCACGTCGACACCGTGCCCGCAAGCACACATGCACACACGCACACGAGGTGAGCACTGAGCACACACGCACACCCCACCCCTACCTTGCCCTCACCCAACTCACATAGGCCCTACCTGTGAGTGAATGCGCACACACATGGCGATGGCCGCACCACGTTGACACTGTGCCTGCAAGCACATACGCACATGAGGTGAGCACTGAGCACATGCACACCCTTCCCTACCCTGCCCTCACCTAACTCCTGCAGGCTCTACCCGTGAGCGAGTGTGTGCACACATGACGACAACTGCACCATGTCGACACCATGCCTGCAAGCACATATGCACACAAGGTGAGCACTGAGCACACGCGCACTCTTCCTACCCTGCCCTCACCCAACTCCTACAGGCTCTACCCATTCGCGAGTGTGTGCACACATGGCAAGTTGACGCTGTGTCTGTGCCCATGCCCAACTCCTGCAGGCACACATGTTGCACATGCACACAACGACCCAGTACTTTACGATGGTGAGTGCACGCACATGTCCTCCTCACCTCAACTCATGCAGGTATGCATGTACATGATGCAAGTGCACGCACTGGACACAAATGCACATACATGTGCCCCCTACATTGTATTAGATTAGTACAGTTGTACCATATAATACATACACTAGAATCTATTTTCTGCTATTACATTGCAAGGATGATTTAAATGTGATTGAATGGTATACTATTGTGACAAAGCTGTATATTTTGGCTCTGGTTTCATTGAGAAATGCCTACAAATATATTTGAATTCATCAGAAAATATAGGCAAATATACTTGAAATATAAGGAATATTACATGTTAATAATACCATTTAGAATGGAATTCATAAGATTTCTTCAAAATAGTTCAGGGGGCTGGTGAATTATATGTATTTGTAACAAATACTAAGAATTTATATATTATTACAGAATATATACTTTTTCACATGTAATATGTGTTATTTTGTTGAATTTTCCAGTAAAGGTTTCTCCTGATGAGCAGTGGCCACAGGGCAGAGATTGTATGCTGGGTATCAGAAAACCTACGTCCATTTACAATCGTGAAAGATCGAGCTTTTCAGTCACTGATGAAAACTGGAAGACCTGAATATCACATACTGTCGCCTTCAACAGTCTCCCGAGATGTCAAGCTCATCTTTGCCTAGACTCATCAAAGAGTAGCTATAATGTTGCAGGTCAGTGAACAATTGTTTTATGTACACCAACATTAACGAAACTTACCAGGAGTACAATGGCATGGTGAACTTTACCACCGATGTGTGGACCTCACCAAACCACCGCACGTTTGTGGCATTCTTGGTACACTTTGAGCACAAGGGTGTACTATTCAGTATGTCGCTAGATATCATAGAGGTCGTGAGAGTGAGTGATACATTGACACGATAGAGGGGAATGACTGACATGCATTCAGTCCCATAGTGGGCTTGAGCTTGCCACTGTTTTTGCAAAAATGCTAGAAGATTTTGGATTAACTGATAAGGTACATGCAACGATACATATTACTCATACTTACCATTTAATAACGGGCGATGCACTAGATCTTGAGCATAACATGTGATAACACATCCAATAACAACGTCATGATTGAGGAGTTGGAGGGTCTTGTTCCGGTATTCAATGGCTCCGCCAGCCATACTCGCTGCTTTCTGCATATTGTCAACTTGGTAGCAAAGTCACTGATACATCAATTCAATGTCACAAAAGAGACTGCCGATGAAGCGCTTGGGGGTGGCCATGGGGAGGCAGCTGAGTTGGCATCGTCGAGTGATGGGATTGGGGATGACAATCTTGATGCTCTCGAGGAGGCAACTGACATAGATAACGACGATAACAGTGACAGATGGGTCGACGAAGTTGAGGAACTGACACAGGAGGAAAGAGCTGAGCTAGAGCGGATGATTCGCCTAGTGAAGTTAGTGCTTGTAAAAGTAAGAAGGGCCACATTCATACCTTGTGACCCAGATCTGAAGCTTCTTCCAGCTTCGAAGGCTTGCCTACAAGATTATTCACTCTACCACTCTTGTTCTTCCAGCCTGGCAGAACATTCTTGAAGAATCGCACATGACCATCTCCCTCATGCCTCGTGACATTGCAACTTGCTGGAACTTGATGTTCGACATGTTGGAGTATGCGTTGAAGCACCAGGAAGCTGTGGACACAGTAACCCAGCATAGGGACTTGAAGTTGAGAAGACTTGAGCTCACAGACTTCGAGTGGAATATTGTTAGGCAGCTCCATGCTGTCTTGCAGGTACGAGCCATGTGCAAGCACAGTGGCGGCATGTCCGTGTGTCTAATACATGAACAAACAAAGTTACTCACAAATTGTTCCATCAGATACTCAAAGACACCACACTATTCTTCTTCCGGTCTAGTCCCAACCTTGCAACCGTCATCCCGGCCATGGACCATATTGACAAAGACCTCAGAAAGTATGCACACGACAGGTCATACCTGCCATCAATCCACACTGCAGTCTCTCTTGCCAAGGGTACTCTCAATCGTTACTATTCACTTACTGACAGTTCAGAGGCATATTGTATTGCAATGGGTGCGTCTGTTCAAAATCAATAGTAAAGGAAGCTTATATACAATCATTCCAAGTGCTTCATCCTCGTCACAAGCTTGCCTACTTCAAGACCATGCTCTGGGAAGATGAATGGATCAGGACAGCTGAAGAGCTGGTCCACGAAGAGTATACATGGTCATACACTGATGGTAGCAGTGAGGTGGAAATCACTGGTGAGGTGCTGCAAGGTGTGGACGAAGAAAAGAAGGTACACTCTTTACCGTTCAATTTGCTTCATTGTCAGTTATTGATGTATCTACTAGTTATCCAACATATTCAGCACTCGCCCCACCCAAGGCTTCCAACCTTCAATCTGAATTGGACTGCTATCTCGCCACAGATGTTGAACATGTCGCCAACCCTATCAAGTGGTGGTATGAGCAACGCGGTCTATATCCTCAACTGTCCCGCATGGCACTCAACTATTGAAGTATTCCTAGTGCGTTGATTCTAACTCATCTAAGCACCCTCACCACATCTTATTACTTGTCTAGCAACATCTGTCAATGTTGAGCACTTGTTCTCCTGCAGTCGCCTATTACTCTCTCACACCCGCTCTCGACTTTCGGCACGGTCAACACGCGCATTGCTTTGTCTAAGTATTTGGAGTGAACTCAAGCTTGTCAAGGCTGAGGACGTTGCCAAGGTTGGTGCTCTCCCAGAGATTGAAGGGGATGATGAGGTGAACCTTGCAGATGGGTGGGATTGCATATAGCAAAACTTTGATTAGATTTCACTACTACGTCGATAGATTTCATGAATTCATATGAGACCCGCAAGCACCCGCAGGTATACCCGATGGGGGTAGAGTGTGGGTATGAAACTGTTGACCTGTTGATTTACCCACACCTGTTTGGTGGGTATGGGTATGCCCGGGTAGGGGTGTGGGTGTGACCCCTGATACCCCAGGGTATACCCCTGCCATTGCCTAAATGTAATGGAGATGAGTAGAAAGGGATAGAGTGTTCGGAGATACAAGTCCGATCGCCTGTGAGCGAGTCATGGGCAAGATTACCCCGGAGTTGGACTTAGCGAAAAGTCATGGATATGACAACCAGACCAGACCTTGCTTATTCTGTGATCAAAATGTCGCAGTATTCTTCAAATCGTTCGCTATCTCTCTCGCACACAATCTCTCTGCATAACTTATACTGCATCCAGTAATCACTCCAGATTAATAAATACCAATTTCATGCATACCTCTATGCATAGATAATCAAGGAGCTATATTCCTTGCATCTAATCCAATGCAGGAAGGACGAACAAAACATGTTCACATTTGTCAACATTATATTCCCGAAGCTGTTGAGAATGATGAAGTTGAACTTTTCTATGTTCCCACCAATATTCAGTTCGCAGACATCTTCACCAAGAACCTAGGAAAGACAAAATTCCTAGAGGGATGTAACAGTCTAACCCTTACACTGTTCCCAACATGAACAGTATTATGATTCGTTTCCTATCGTATTCTTTTCTCTTGGACTCATCATTTCCTTTCATCTACGGCTACTCCTTTCTACCATGTCTCCGGCCCAATGGCCTTCACTTGTCTCATAGTCGTATCCTCCCATCATATTTCCCCTTTGTCATCTCTGCTTACCTTCCATGCGATGCCATCAGCTTCGATGACTCATTTCATCCTTGTCATCCTTATTCCATGTAATTCCATCACATTCTTCACCTCCTTCTCTCACACCGGCCCTAAACTACTAGGACCTATATATACTATTGATACTTGTATCGTTTCCCTTAACCTAGATCTCCTCTGTACTTGCTACCTTGTGCACAAATCTAGTCCTTTGACTTCTCTCGTCCCTTGACTCATTGAAAGCCTATGCGCGTGCTTTGAACGGGTGTCTTGTCCCTTGAACCTTTGAATCCGTCGAGTAGGAAACCCCCTCAACCGTCTCCTCACATTCCAAGTGGAAACCCACTTGAACGTCCTTTGAACCCTCGCTCCTTCACAGAGGCCACACTTGCTACCCTACCCAGGACCAAGCGTAACAAATAGTGAGGAGGAGTGTTGAAATTGATCTTGTTCTTCTTATCTTATCTTATCTTATCAAGATCATTCTATCAGTCATTTAGTCATGATGTATTACTTCAGACATCACATGATACTTCGTTTGGATGACTGATGACACTGCTTATGTAATGCTATTGGTTGATAACCATATCATCTGTGATTGGTTTAGATAAGAGCTATTTTAGCTATCTTTACAAGTCTTTAATTCTATTGGCTGTTCACTTGAGATCTATCAGCCATTGGCTGCTATTGTTCTTTTGTATATAGAAATACGATACAGGTACAAACAATACCTAGACACTATATAGAGAGGCCTCCCATGTAACTCTTCCTCTCTAACAAGTTCTCTTTGATTCATTTCCTCCTGCTACTCTAAGCAAGACTTGACTACCAGTCCATTGCTCATCATCCTAGTGAGTATTCCCACTAGAGCTCTAATTCTTCTGTCCCTTCGCCCTTCGGAGTACCTTGTACTTTGAAACTTGTCACTCTTGTCTCACTCCGACCAATTCCACTTAGGTTCTAACACGCTTGTGTTAGGACTTACACTTTGACATGAGTCCCATCTCCAAAGTTCCAGGACTGGACTTATGACAAGGGTGCATCACATAAGGTGAAGCTAATGTCCTGATTGCATGCTACAACTCTGGAGTTCCGGAGTTTGCACTTAGGAGTTGCATGGTTCTAACAGTATATTCGAACTTAAACTTGTCCTATATCAGCAAACTAGCCTTTTTTCCTAGTGAAAGTCAACAGGCATGCCAGCTTCTCACAGAGCATCACAGATATGACAGATCCTGACATGTCATACAAGTGATGTCACAAAATATCACAAAATATCACAGAATATCACAGAACATCACATGTCACACAGCCTTGACAGCACCTACAGTCACACTATAGTCACACGGTGTCACGGGCCTTAGTCACAGCAGCATAACTGACAGCCCCATAGGTACGATAGCACAGCACAGAGTTCCCATGTTACAAAGGGTTCTTGACAGTATTTACAAAAATCAATGTCCATTACTAGTACTACTAGCTCAATTGGAGCGGCGGAAAGGTTGGAGACGACGTGCTAAGAAATGGGGAATGCCCCAGGACCGATAGCAGCAAGCGCCAGGTCGAAACGATCGCGCAAAGTCGAGAAACCGGGCCAGAAGGTGTCGAAAGCGACCGGATCAAAGTGGGAGACGCCAGAGTTGATTGGGACCATGGAAACGATGTCCAAGGCATCGGATTCGATGTAGGAAGGTGCTGCATGGATGACGCAACGAGAGGCACACGCTGCAACTCGAAACGACATCAGCAAAACACTAAGGTACTTGTACAGGTCTAGACAGCTCTCACAGGTGTCATAGGTTTGACAGATAGGTCCTCACCTGGACAGGTCATTCACAGGTCACTCACAGGTCACTCACAGGTCTATGACAGGTCTTATATAACCTGGCCAGGTCTTGACAGGTCTTAGGTCATCTGGCCAGGACTGTACAGATCCATTATGAAATTTATGAAATTAGCAACCAAATCAAAAATATATTCAATAGCATATTACTACTCCTAATCCTAATCTATCCTAGTCTCATTAGCATGTTCTTTGTATACTTTAGTACATTTGGTCCCCAACCATGACACTAACCATATGGTACTGTTCTTAACAATACTAATTGGACAGTATGCAATATGATCAGAGTCCAATGACTATAGTTATTTATGCTAATCACAAGACATATATAATCCATTTGTCATACATTATATGCATAGATATTGACCAAGTTTTGTCACTATGAGTGAACTCACTGCGGATGCGCAATTTTATGATTGGTGATAAATTTGGACTCCAACATGAGTGAACTCACTGCAGATGCGCAATTTTATGATTGGTGATAAATTTGGACTCCGACTGTTCAGGCTGCAATCAGAAGGCGGACTGTGACGAAGAACGCTGCAAGCCATGTTCTCATCGTTGGCATCCCCTTCATTAGTATCTTTGGCCAGCAACCACCAACCTCGCCTTAGGAGGGTCTATGGATTCCAATTTCGACTTCACCCATTTTCCCATCTCCGACGATAGTTGTACCGACGGTATCTTCGCTCTCGAACATGGTAAGTGCACTTTTTCATTGAACTATTGGATGTCACATTTTCCAGGCACTGCGCTCGCCTTTCCTGGAGTTTGGGACCCCCCAATCCAACCGAACCCGTCATCCCCCTCGTTCGCCCCATTTGATGTTGGTGGCGCAGACGTTGTGAATGAGGGCGTTGTTGGCAATCCCCCCCCACCAGATCATGGTAAGGGCACACTTTTTCATTGTACTTACTATCGGATGACACTGATTCTAACCATTTTCTAGGCACCGCGCTCACCTTCCCTGGAGCTTGGGACCCCCTAATGCAACCGAATCCGTCATCCACCTCGCTGATGGCCCCGCTCGACGTCGATAATGAAGATCTTTTAAATGAGAGCGTCATTGGCAACCCTCCGCCAACGATCGGACAATCTAGTAGCAAACTTGCATTTTCTCTTTTCTTGTACTGATAGATATTCCACAAACTAGTGACTTTTTATGAAACCCTCGACTTACAAACCCCCAACTGGTTTCACATCTGTGTGGACGCGTCATCGTTCTTCACGTACTACCTGTGCGCCAGGCAACACAACCGCTACTCACGTGGTGCATTCTATCAATCAAGCGATCGCAGCCCTTCGCCGCTTGAGATCCGACACGGGGAGGCCAGTTCCAGAAAACGGTACCTTTCTATGTAGTCGAAGCAGTACAACCGCTAACAAAATCGATAGTCCCGATTATGATTCAAGGCAAACTCTGCAAAACAGACCTAGGGGATCGTACTTTCCGAACGGCTTTGAAAGCAGAGGTTATGTCATCATCGTATGCAGTGCGCACCCCAACTGACTGAAAATGGTTAGGTTTCGATGAGTAAAAATGTCCTGCTTGATACGGCATACAACTCCACGCGCAAACTCCTTGCGTGGGCTGACATATACCTCAACGGGTTCCAGTACCCTCGTGTCGTATTACTGAACAGTCTCGATGACAGGTTGACTACGTTGACATGGAGACATCCCAGTGGCGCCCTGATATGGGAACAAAAATATATGTACTCTTTCTTTCACATCCATACCCTTGGAAATGATGGTTCCCCATTGGTGAGTTTTAACTAACGAACTCATTCATTCTAACCCCACATTAGATTATTTGGTTTGGACGCCCTGAAATTCGTGAATTCTTGTACCATTTCTTCCGGTACCCACAATCCATCGGATTTGCAGACATATACGAGCACACCCGAGACGCCGCCAGCCTAGATTGATGGATTACGATTACGCGTGCGACAGACCCAATGCTCGCATTCGGTCTCGCGTGGGTGCGTTTTTACTTTACAGTCGCTTATCACAGTCTAACCACACTTAAATCTAGATTGTCGCCGTTGTGGATTCCGACGTTTTAGGAAACAAGCATTTCGTTGCCAATAGGGTCACGAAACTTCGACGAAGGCATTTTCCAGACATATATCATCAACTATGTCAGTGGTTCCAAACGTTGAGAGATGATACAGTGATTCCAGGTCTTGCCCCGGAATCCCGAACGCATGCGTTATCGGCGATTGGCGAACTTAGCGAGTTGTTGCTGCCAGACCTCACACCCTATATCCCTCAGTTGATATGAGTATTTGTATGTTTTATCCATTTTCGAGTGAGACTGTCAGTGTAAAGTCATTCGGATGGCGCCACATTAACTGAAAGTATGGAGATTGACATGTCGATACAACATGTAGGAAGGACATATACTACTTGGCGCGACCGTCACCAACAGTATCGCCGAACTCCAGTGCTCAAGTCAAGGACGAACACCGGATACGAATTGCACATTTGCCAGGGTGCGCCGCAGAGGCCACGGGTGACAACGACAGCGATACACACCAACCAAGAGAACCCACCGAGCCTCCAGACGACGCAGAGGAACGCGCGCAGGGACTGATGGACTCCGCAAGCGTCCAGGTCGAGCCTGGTGGCAAGACCATCGTCGAGGGCGTAGCACGCGAGTACACAGGCGTCGGAGTCGACGAGGAGGTCCAAAGCAAAGACACATACATCGGGACTGAGGGGGAGAAAGGTCAGGACAGCCGTAGTGAGCTGGTCGAGGTGGTAGGACGAGGCGTGCAGGTGCATGAGCAGTCGACGACAGATGGGACGAAATCGATCAGCACACTTCAGAAGACAACGACGTATCTGATGCATCCCTAGGCCTGCCAGCGCAATCCGAACCGCCCGACATACCCACGAAGCAACCCAACGTGTCGATCGAGGGTGAGAGATGGAGAGCGAGCGCATTGGAATGCGTGTGATCGACAACAGTCGCTGATGAAGACACTTAGCGCAGCTACACAACCGACAACAACATACCTGGAATACCCCCCGGACCCTTCCCTACCACCTCACAAGCCCACGAAGAGAGCGTATCAACCCCCGAGTGTCAAGTACGAGGGGGAGAGGGATGCACTTGCGAACTGCGACGTTGGACCTATCAGGGCCAATGCGGGTGTCAGGAGTGTCCAGCGGTGATGAAGACGCTAAGGACGGTGCAAAAGAACTGCAAGACACGTCAGAGCATCAGCAAGAACGACTAGAACAAAGGGTCGAAGAAGACTTACCATGTGGAGCTCCAGACGAGCTGGCCACATCGGATGCTAAAGCGGACGGGTCGGGAGCATCAGGGAGCGACGAGGACACCAGGGACGTGCCGAAGAAGCTGCAGGAAGTGTCAGAACGCGTCAGGGAACAGGTAGAGCGAGTGAAGGAGGACTCACCACAGAAGGCTCCGAGCAGCGAAAAGGCCGCACCAGGCAACGTTGACAGTGTCAAGGGACAACCTAGGGATGGTCAGGACGAGCATGCCGACGAGACGAATGCGCTATGTCGAGTTAGCAGGAAGGCATTGAGGCGAAGAGGTCAAGTTGGGACGTGTCGAGCGCAACTGGAAGCGTAAGTGCGGTGGAACCGACGTCCATGGTGACCAGAGATGCCCAGAAAGCGACCACAACGATGGCGACGTCGATCCGAGCGCATGGAATCGCGGACTGTAGAATGCTAGTACTTAGTATACTAGTAGTCGTCCTACTCACATATCACCTTGCTTGACAAGGTTTCTCCCACCCCAATAATTCGTGAGAAAGTAGATGTCCTGGGCAGTCACTCACTCTTGCGCTCGATGTCTACTTTGAATATCTCTTTTCCTTGACGATGACGAACCGCAGTCCTACTGCAATTGGTGAAGACATCCTCTGTCGGCCTCATTCACTGCCTATTCAGACGCTTTGCAGCGTCCATCCTTCCCAGTCACGCCGCCGATGATGTACTATATGCAAGAGGTGAGTCCACATGCACACTTCATACTACATCTTGAGTAATGTGAACATCCAACCAGATCACCGTCATCCCAGAGGTACAGAGATTTAAGACCACGACCATGTGGGGCGTCCTTTTGCAGAGGTTGGAGCTGCTTAACAAGATCGTGACTGATGCTGCAGCAGTAATTGGTGTTCATCCTCTCGCTTCGCTTGCTCACCGTCTGGTAGATTCATCTACAAAAGGCTCACGAGCGATTGTTCCTTCGAGAACCAGACCCAACAACCTTATTGCACTGGGATACCACCGTGTAAGTTGTCCCGCGTTTTCCTTATTGGAAATTTTATATCATTGGCCGCAGGCACCTGATAATGAACGAGTCAGTACACCGTCCTCCGGGATATGCAACCGGTCCACCAACACGCTCATCACAGCCTTGCATGGACCAGAGTGGGAGATCATACCGTCGACAAATGACCTTGCAAGCAAGGTAACATGTGCATCGATGTCGAGCCCCCTAGATACTGGTACGTCTCCTTCTCCATTCCCACTCCATCCGATTGATCTCCCACAGCTGGAACATACCTCGAGATGACCACACAACTCCAAACGAAGCCCCAAGAGGCCGAAAACGAGGTTCAACGACTCCGTGTGCGTGTACCCCACTTCATATTTATTCCCCCAGCTCACTCCCCATTCGATGTCAGTAGGGCGTTGATGCTTGGCACTGCCGAGCAGCTGTGGTCGCCGCAGTATCACAACAATCACAGTCATCCGGACGATGGGGACGGCGTTGAAACATCGACCCATCACTACCAACAACATCGCAAGGACGTGACGCGGACGCATGCGCTACCGCACCCATGGCATGCCATGGCCACGACAAGGGAACGATGGGGAGGCGACGACACCGAAACAACGACAAGGGGACAGCAAAGAGGACATGGAGACGATGACGATACCACCCGTGTCTCCCAGCCCAATGGCCTGGCTGACACCACCACCCGCCACCTCATCGCCCTCCTGTGCTGTCAATGCCGCGACCTTTACCAACAATGAGGGGACGATGCGGACAGCATTGACCCGTTACTGCCAACGACATTGCAAGGAGGTCAACGCCGACGTGTGCGCGACCGCACCCATGGAACAATGGGGAGGCGATGACAACGCAACGACGACACACCGCACCCCACATACGGGACGATGAAGACGTGTCAAGGTCACGCGACGACGACAACCACTACATGACGACGGGGAATGTCATGTTGTACTCTTCGAGGGACCACATACCGGGGTTTGTGCCCACCTTGCTCGTACTGTTTTGAGACTGACCCACGTGCTAGCAATCTCAGCAACAATGTTGACCAGCTCAAGGGCAGCCTTGATTCGCAGCACAAGCTGTAAGATAATTTTTTGCATTCGAATAGACGCAGACTCGGGGAATACATGGGTGCAATACGGCAGGCTGCAGTGTTGGTAGGACTGGAGGGTCAGATTCATTCGAAGTGTATCTACCAATCGTTTCACCAATTTACATAACTAGACAATCTTTATTTACTGATAAAGTGGCAGTTCGACACATGATACACAGTCACAGCTGGATGCATAGGCTTACTCTCGAACCACCGTGAACACACCCGCGATCAGATAATCGGTACGTCCAAGTTATGCGATCTTATCGACACATTGCAACCGGGCCTTTTGGATGCAGATTGTGCGTCGAGATAAACGCCGCCGCGTTCTATGGCTGACAGGTCTCTGCAGGTCGTCATGATAATCCCGAGGAGAAATTCAACGATGAGATTCATGCTAGAATCAATGGCAGTCACCGTTTTCAAAGTTTTGCGGGAGAACGCCATCAAGTAGTGCGTGAACCTACTCTCCGTGTGCTGTGTTGCGGCTAGGTGAGAGGTCTTTTCCCCCACCAAGACGGACAAGACTACTTTTGGGCTGTGTCAGAGAGACTCGACATTGCCAGGCGAAATTCATCTTGGTAGGTGTCCTTACAACGCTTGGCGCCCCTACTGATAACTGGCAGGGTTGGCGGCTCTCATCAGAGTTATACCTTGGTAATGGTTATCCAAAAGATCCAGAACGAACACGCCGTGCTCACTTCCATTCCATAGCTAACCCCCTACTTGGAATGAGGAACGGCGTCTAGATAGGCTGCCTGCGTAATTCTGGGGTATTCGGCGTCACTAAGCCCTAGTCAACCGGAAGAGAAGCATGCATGAAATGAGACACTCGCATAACCCAGCAAATGCGTACTTGGCCGTGGAACTGGTGTTGTCTTGTCGGCGAGACTGCATACGCACCCTCCCTATTGCGGCAGCACTAAGTGGCGCGTTGTGTTGCGTGCAGGGCGTCGCCGCGGACAAGAACAATGCACCATAGTGGGGTGTGTGAGTTTGGTGTCGGCGAGCCAGAGGAACTCAAGACATGCGTGGCGCACCCCCACGCCGAGGAGCTGCATAGAGGGACTCGAGGAGTCCACAGTCGCCCCAGGCGAGTATGGCAGGCGTTCAAACTGGAGAACGGGCGTCTGGGGGGCGGGAAAGTGAGGCTATTAGTGGACGTGGTGACGGGGCGGGCGATGACGAGGTGGGCTGAGCAGACCATGATCAAGCATGTGTCCGCGCTTAGCTGTTCTGTCGGCAGGCAGAGGACGCAGCAGCTCAGCCTGGAGACACGTGACAAGGCGTGCGAGGCGTGCTCTTTGCCTCTGGCTAAACCCCGCCGCCTGTGGGCTGCAACCGATACTTTCGGCTGGGCGCGACAGCTAGTCGGAACAGACGAACGCAGCCCTGCAGAGCAGCACGGCCACACTACTGGGCACCACGTCAGCTCCC
>JBBPRO010000626.1:0-14443 GCA_038093055.1 Boletus mariae
TGATGTGAAACGTCCTATCAAACGGATCAGGAGATTCTTCCGGGACAAGATTCGACCTGAGCCAGAGGGTGATGACCTGTCAGTATAGCTCCAGTTGTGTATATGCTAGTCAACTGACATGTGATCATGTGTCTACGCCAGATGGTGCGAAGAATCTCCGCCTTGGGACCCGCTTGACGAGGATGGTGAAGAGGATCTTCTTGACCCTGTGAGCCCAGATTTATAGTCTCGCCGTCAGCTTTTCACACTTGGTATTTCAGGACGTTCGATCAGTTGATCCGTTCGGGTCGGCCGAAGACGCCGAAATGGAGAGAATGGCCCTCGCTATTGCCTCTTCGGAGGAGGAATAACTGTTGTTCAACGTCGATGCGATGTATTATAATCTCGCAAACCTTTTATCTTGTAATTACTACGTAGGGTTTTTAGTTAACCATGGTCCATGACAATGTACTTGAGCTCTTACTCTGACTGTAATCATTTCAGTCATGTCTTGCTCGGATATCTTTCAAAACACTTTCTCTAGCGAGGATGTCGCCTCCATCTGGTCAGACCGAACACATACTGCCTTGTACCTCCGACTCGAGGGCCGTCTCGTTCGCGCAAGGAGATCTCAACATCATTCCGAACGAGGCTGCTGTTGAGATGCATGCCTTTCGTGAAAGCGTTGATAACATTGATTTTGAAGAGCTCAAACAAGACACTGTCAGCTGAGAAGATAAGATATCCAGTTTTGGGTTTGGTAAAGCAAATCGTTCGTGGGGTCAACACAAAGTACCCCGGGGCCCGGGCTAGGCGAGCGGGTTCATTACGGTGCAACGACCCAGGTGATTCCCCTAGCCACACAACCACAGCGTGTTCACTGGAATCGAACAGGATGTAACGGATACGGCAACTGTCCTTCAGCTGGCGAGAACGCTGCGGGTCCCTTCTGGACATGACGGAGGTCCTTTCTTCACTCGTACAACGTCATGCTGCGACGCCAATGGCGGGTCGTAGCAACCTTCGACAGGCTGTATCACCCTGCATCTGAAAAACTAGCCGAAGGAGGGGCAGCCCCCCCGAGGGTAACTAATCCCATTTTGGATTGATGAAGAGCAAACTGACACAACGGGGTTTGCAATATTCAGGACAGTGCTAAATGTTATCCTAGACGTGGATCATAAACATAAAATAAATCTTACAGTTTATGCAGTGACGAAATTCAAAGTCTGTCTGATGGTCCAAACGTGTGTGAAATCTTGAAGTATTTGCGAGCGTCAGTTTCTGTTCCGAACATTGGGATTTACTTGAAAAATATGCACAAACAGAACGGGCAAATTCTTTAAATATAGCATTTACGTGGAGTGAGAGGAAATTTTTCAAGTTTAGACGACACACAAACAGGGGCGAGAACTTTAAGAAAGGACAAAAGAAATGTACGCGGTCCAGACGTGAAGATAAGGCCTGGACTCGACGCAATGGATATTTTTGATGTTTAGAACGCGCCGAAACTGATTTCCCGACCCCATCGCCCGACGACAGATGAGTGTGTTAGTGATCGGCCATTGGCCAATCGGTCATCGGCCGGACTCGTCTTCATGCATGAGGCTGGTCAGTCGGGTGATCACACTGGGATCTGATGGGAGGCCATCTTACTAGCTGACATACGCTGTACAATCAGTAATCCTGCATAAAAGATGGAGGCGATGGCAGCTCAAACTCGGCCAAGACCAACGTCGAACAAAATGAGAGTCTCGCATTCGGAAACGCAGGTGCGGGGCCAACAGGGAGGTCGCAGGGATGCACCAAAGCAGGCAAGTCAAGGGGAGACCGCAGAGATGCAGCCGGATGTCCTAAGTCACCACACCACCTGACGAAACAGTGAGACGACTCGAACGAATGATGAACCCCAGAGCGCCCAGCTCGAGGGGGACTGGCGGGTGTGCTGGAGGCGGCGGGACATATTTGAAGTGTAGGACATGTTTGAGGTGGTGGTTGGTGGCGAAGTGGTTGCAGGTGCGCGGTATGTTGGGGCCAGTCGTTCGGGAGATCGGAATCCAATTGATCACTAGATACATTTAAGTAGTAGTACCTACTTTCATCCATTCAAAGGCATTCGAAGAGATGTCCAACGCTTCCAACTCCCGCTGCGTAAGGCCAGCGATCCATGCGCCATCATATAGCGCCATTGGCAAGCCCGAGACGGCATCCCTTGAAGTCAAGGGGTTGTCATATGCGCGAATCCTCTTAGCGGGTTTAGCACTGCCTTGTCGAGCGAAAATATCATCGTCCAAGAGACGCTGCGTATCAATGATATCTAGGTGGCCATCAATGTTGCGCCGCCATTCCATCCGCTTGACCCGAAGCACATGCTCCGTCTGATTTTCTACAGCGCTCTCTTCCGAGCTCATTCTATGTTCGCCTAGGGCCTTGATAAGACGGGAAAGCCATTCCCAGACAGGAAGGTCGTCCTCGCCTGCCTCAGCTTTGAGGCCAACCATATGGTCGAGAGTGGTGACTCTGCGGTAGTATTTCTAAAGAGTGTTAGGAATCAAGTGGTATATGCTCGCCGAATGACTCACATTTCGGCGCCGCGTAGCCTGTCTGCTGGCCTTTGACTGCCTCCCCCACTCGGCAAGCAACCGTGCTTCAACCTCCTCTGCCGTCTCCAGCCCACCATCTCGCACAGATTTGGGTTGACCCTTGAACCATGTCGTACGTAGTTTCTTGTAGCGGTTCTTCAACAGCTCTCTGACGTAGTTGTCGGGTTTCTTGACCACCCAGTTCTCATTTACACATGTCTCTTGAAATTCATGAAGTAGGATTTCGATGATGGCACTGTTCCAGATGGACGTGACACCGTGTCGTAAGTCAAATGCCAACTGGTTTTGATCAGGCCCGGGCCCATCTTCATGCTCGAAAGCATGTACGTCTTCGGCTGCGGCAGGTTCAATGGCGATGAACTCAGCGTCCTGGGTAATATCAAATTTCTTCTTAAACAACACGCGGACTTGGTTCTGCAAGACAGGTTATTTCAGAATAATCGGAACACTGGAAGTCTTACGAGTACGAAATCCTGATGGTGGCGAGGCTCTGTTGCCTTCTCAAGTTCGACCTCTCTGTCTTCAGCTCTTCTTCGTCTTGGGGAACGTTTGTCTAGTTCAGGAACATTCCGTTGTCCAAGGACGTTGCGTAGCGCTACCTCCACAGCTTTGGCGACCGCCTCAGCTAACCCTGGCGTATCAGCATTTGTGTGACCTTGTGGACGAGAGGGTCCGTGGTCGCTATCATCCTTGGCACTTTGTGGGGGGTGAAAGTTGGGCAGCTGTGGCTGCGGCGATGGCGTCGGGTGGTGAGAGTGAGGTAATTCATTTGGCTGGTCATCGATGACGGTCGTCAGTGGCACAGCCCACACAGAAACAATCGACCCACCTCCACCATAACTCCAATGAGTCGAGTCCTCTGTGAGATGCCGCGGGATTTCTTTATTCGCCTGATGGCATCAAGGGATGGCATCACACGAGCGTTAGGGTTTTGTGGGCTTTGACTCGGAGTCGGAAAGTATGCCCCATGACCTGCTTCTGCCGGTCGATTGGGTCGGGCGGTCTGAGCATGATGTTGCTCCATGGCAGCCATCTCTCTTTCCCGCTCTGCCTGTACATGAATTATGTAGTGGTTGTATTGTAAACAATGAACAACGTACCATGAGTTTCTGAATCTCCTCTTGCATCTGCTTTTCCATCTCGACAGTCTTCGCTTGCATTTCGCTCTCTTTCTGTTCCAGCATCATAGCCATTCTCTCGTTGGATGCCTGAGCCGCTTCTAAATGAGTGGTCATATTGTTCTAGTCAAGGTGAGAACCCGTCAACTCAGAGGATGCATTGAGTGCTTACCTCGAACTTCTGTCTCAAACTCTCCATTTCAGCTTTATGGTGCGCAGACGCTGCGTTTTGAGCATCGTAGACTTGCGCTCGTACCTCCATTTGCTCTTGCTATCAGAATATAAAATGTTTGCCCGGTGTTGGACACGAAAAAAGTAAAGCCCTACCTGGAGATGCGTGCGGAGCGCCTCAAACGCTGCCTCCCATTCGTGTAGTGAGTTTCCTTCATTCAATAGCGCAGTGTATTGCTGCTCCATGGCCCCCCATTCTCGGTCCTTAACCATGTTCTGTTGCCGCAACCATGCACGTAGTCGATTTACTAGTTCATCTTTCTCATATAGTTCTTGCCTCAAAGTCTGCGAGTAATCAACTTCCTCATGGCGGCATTTCCCAGGAGGCAAGTCACCGGACGTCTGGGAAATCAGTTTCAAAGTGGAGCATCACTGAAATTTAGCTTACCTCGACACTGTGGCGCTTGTAGACACTTGATTGGGTATAGTTGGTGTCCATCTCAGGACTGGGTGCATGAGGAGCCAGGTGAACCGCACCACGAGCGAGATCTTCGGTAAGAATTGGGAGGTTGTCGCAGGGAGGCACTTCGGCGGGTATCTGGGAAACGATCTAGGACATCAGTTCTCGAACCACTATGGCATCGCCGAAATTTAGCTTACCACTTGGACATCGCCGCTGAGCTCACTGAGAGCCTGATGCGAGGGGCCATCGACAAGCATCAAGTTGTTCTTGTGGTGCTTATCAGGGAGAGGGCGAGGAGAGGCATGAGGAGGAACTTGAAGAGGGGTAGCTGTAGTGTCAGACATAGCAGACTCATATCTAGACTCGTCCGAAAGTGCACCGGGCATTCCATAGGCCATGGTATGATCTGACAAATATGACATTGAGTATGTATAGGTTTCTGTCGATCGTACCTTGAGTTCGTCCATGAAAAATGATGGAAACAAAGGAAACAAAAGATTCGTTGCGAAGGTACATACTGGGCACTTCATAGCACACGTTGTCTGTGCAGCCTGTGGCTCGCACTTTTGTTCAGCGGGAGATGCTGACAAAAGATACATGACGGCAGTAGCGAAATAAGGAAAAAAATATCAGGATCCGTGCCGTGCACCAGGATACAGCACGCGTTGCCTGTGCAGCCTGCTGCTCACACTTTTGTTGAGCGGGGACATGACAAAAGATGCATGACGGCACCAGCGAGATAAGGGAAAAAAAAATAGTCTATGCATGCACCTAACCTTGTTGAGCGGGAGATGTCATTACCAATTATGGACAGTGAGATAAGGGGAAAAAAATATAAGGATCCATGTCGCTCACCTAACCCTTGTTTCCAAGCCATTGTTCTTCGGTGCTGGTCACTGCATCTTATCGCTCATTTTCATCCTTGAACATCATTTGAAATGGTGAATGACAGACTGTATATTCTCCCTTCCCCGGCGGTCAGTATATTTCAATTGATATGAAGTGCGAGCACCAACCTTAATGTCAGACATCCACTCTTCATCTCCAATGTCGTCTTTATTGCTCGATGTGGCAAAGACCGCGCCAGGTGATGATGCCAACCCGTTGTACTGATATCTCGCATATGGCGCGGCGCTTCCCAATCGCTGAAGGTCTCCTGCAAGATGCGAGGCTGCAGGCGTATGTTCACAACTGCCTGGTTACAGTCTATGAAGGACGCCATGCCTACCGTTTCAATATCTTTTTCAAGCGTCATTGTCGCCTCCCAAAAAACCATTTGCTAGGAGGCGAGAACAACTTTCGTGGGGACGCAGTTGTAATGAGAGTCGGAGTTGGTCCACGGGATGTCGTGAACATGAGGGGGAGGGACGCTTGTGTCGCTGATTATATGATGATTTGGTGAGCTTGTGCATGCGATTTGACAAGAAAAGTGTGCACTTACAGGTCTTTTTGTAAGGGGCTGAGGCCCTTATCTGTCGTTGATACGACATGTCAGTGAGCGGGTGACATACTGTCACTCGCGCTCATATGCATGTGATCTAGATGATCACATGCAATCGATTATATTATTTATTATATTATCTACATTATAAAAGGCGAAGGCCATCTGTAGGATGGCCGACTTACGCTTTACCCTTTTACTCACATCAATATTACGACGGTAATCGTCTACAGTGTGAACTAAGGCTTGAGGCGTACCCCAACCTTATAGGAGTTCAATGAGGTAGCGGCGCAACTCGGCCGACCAGCCCATGCTGCTTGATGTGCGGTTGGCTTGTTCAACCAGCAAACGGCGGTGGACGTCGAACTCCGACTCCAGCATCTTGGTACTCAATCCAGGTTCAGGTGTAGCCGTGTCGTGGTTCACAGGTGGCTGCAACGTCGCTGCGGCTGCTTCGGTTTCCGAGTCGTGCCAATAATCTTGCATGGCATCCTCAACGACCTGCAGGGCTTCATCATGCCAGTTTCTGGCACGACGGTTACCCGCAGCAATTTCTTTGGCTTGCTGAATTTCCCCGCCCCAAGCCATCTTGATGTAGTCCAATGTTACGATTCGTTTCTCCTTGTACTCTTTTCTTCGGACTCATCGTTTCTTTCATCTACGACTACCATCTTATCCCACGTCTCCGGCCCAACAGCCCTCACTTGTCTAGGTAGTCGTTCCTTCCATCCGATTCCATCCGAGTCCATCGGCTTCGATGACTCGTTCTTATTTAGTCATCACTTGATTCTCCTGACTTCGTCGGCCGCCAATGAGTCATTTCCTTCTCGTCACTTGGTGACACCTTATGACTCGACTTCGTATCTCCCACACCTGCCCTAAACCATTAGGACAGTATATATACCATCGATACTCGTCTTGTCTCTCCAGCTTAGATCTCCTCAGTACTAGTACCTAGTATCGGAATCTAGCCCCTTTGACCTTCTCTCGTCCTTTGACCCCCTTGAAAGTCTACGGCCGTACTTTGAACGGTTGTCTTGTCCTTGAACCTTTGAATCCGTCGTGTGGAAACCCCCACGACCGTCTCTCTATGTTCCAAGAGGAAACCCCCTTGAACGTCCTTCAAACCCTCGTCCCCACTGAGGCTACACTTGCTGCCTTACCCAGGACCAAGCGTAACAAAAGATCTAAGCTCTCCAAACATGGACCGCCTTCGTTGCAGTACCGACCACCACCCAAGAACCCGCTATGCCCCCTGCCCAAGCTCCAACCACACCCCCGACACCTGTCATGCCCGCCAAAGAACTACGCCTTGGCCTTCCCGAAGTCTTTGACGGAAAGGAAGAGAACTACCACCCCTGGATCTCTGCAGTAAAACTCTATCTGCTGGTAAACACTAACACCTACGACACCGATGACAAATGTATCGCCTTCGCCCTCTCCTTCATGAAAAGGGGACCAGCAGCCAACTTCGCCGCGGCCTTCATTGATGACGCACTTGCAAAAAGAAGTTCGGGACATTCCCCGACTTTGCCAAAGAACTGGAAGCCACCTTCCAAACCACCGACCTTAAAGGGAAAGCACTAGCTACCCTCCAATCCCTTGCGCAAAAGGGGAATGACGTCCTCGGATTCGTCTCCGCTTACAAAGTCGCCGCCCACCAGAGCGGCATCACCGATGAAAACGTCCTCATCCGACTATTCGCAGAAGGACTCAATCCTGCTCTCATGCGGAGAATCTACTCCATGGACACCGTCCCCACCACCGTCACTGAATGGTACAAGAAAGCGGAAGGATTCCAATCCCAGTGGGACCGGTTGAAGCAGGTTGCCTCCTGCCACGAAACAAAGAAATCCACCACCCCTTCCGCCCGACTCTACGTACCACCCCCCCAAGCTAAAGACCCCAACGCTATGGATGTCGACGCCGTAAAAATCAGCAAACTTACCCCCGAAGAACGAAAGCGCTGCATTGAAAAAGGACTTTGCTTCCGCTGCCGAAAAGGAGGCCATCTCAGCACAGCCTGCCCTATGTTCCCCCCGGAAACCAAGAAAGTATGGAAGGTTCAGAAAGAAGAACCTATCCCAAACCTAATGGAGATAGATGACGATGAAGACGAAGGAGTAGCTAGAGTCTCCTTCACTTCCACGGAAAAGGATTTTTGAACCAGGAACTCCGTTCAACGCAGAGTCTCCCTAACGTAACGTGTGCTCCTATACTTGTATCCACCTCCCCAAAATCTATGAGATTCCCCATCCAACTCATGACCCCTTCACACACGTTAAAAGTTGTCGACACCTCCGCCCTCGTTGACAGCGGAGCTGATATCTCTTGCATTGACTGGCAATTCGTCAGGAAGCATCGACTACCCACCACCAAACTCGAAATCCCAATTCGAGTCCAAAACGTTGACCAGACAACGAACAAAAGCGGGGAAATCCGCTTCACCTGCACCATGTTCACAAACATCGAAGGGATCGCCCAACAACATCTCTTCTATGTCATGGGTTGCGGCCGAGAAAACATTATCCTCGGAATACCCTGGCTCCGCGCCACGAACCCCTCCATCGACTGGGCCCAACAAACCATGGACATCCCCGAGTCCTGTGACCAGTCAAAAGAACTCTACACCACCCACGCCACAGACCTGAAACGGCACGACTCCCACTTCCCCAGACTCACCCCCAGAACCCCTCAGCACGTCAATGTCGACACCGTCCTAGACTCCCGACTCTATGAGTTCATGGACCACGACTCCGAGGACGAGTACATCGAACATGCCCTCAACAACCGAGTCATCAACCGAGTCATACGAGGCAATTCCAAACGCTTCGTCCTAGGATCCCCCGTGTGCGCAAGACTCACCACTGCGACGGAATTGGCTATCGCCAAGGAAAAAGCCAAACCAAAAGTCACCCTCCCGGACGTATACAAAGAGTTCGCTGAAGTCTTCTCCAAGGAAGCCACGGACCACGTACCGCCGTCCCAACCCTACGATCACGAGATAAACCTCGACGATTCCTTCACCCCGAAGATCGGAAAAGTTTACCCCCTCTCCCCCGACGAAAAGAAAGCCACAGAAGACTTCCTAGAGGAAAACCTAGCCTCGGGAAAAATCCGACCCTCGAACTCTCCCCAAGCCTCTCCCTTCTTCTTTGTCAAAAAGAAAGATGGAAAACTCCGTCCATGTCAAGACTATAGGTACCTGAACGAACGCACCACCCGCAACGCCTACCCCCTCCCACTTATCTCTGACCTCATCGATAAACTTAAGGGTGCCAACCATTTCACCAAATTCGATGTTTGATGGGGATACAACAATGTCCGCATCAAAGACGGACACCAATGGAAGGCGGCGTTCATCACCCACAAAGGACTCTTTGAACCAATGGTCATGTTCTTTGGACTGAATAACTCCCCCGCCACGTTCCAGCGATTCATGAACGACTCCTTCCGAGATATGATCGCTGAAGGATGGCTCGTCATTTACATGGACGACCTCCTTATCTTCTCCCCCGACGAAACCCTCCACAAAGAACGAACCAAGCGAGTCCTCGAACGTATGAAGGAACTGGACCTCCATCTCAAACTGGAGAAATGCCAGTTTGCCGCTTCCGAAGTAGAATACCTCGGAATGATTGTCAAACCCGGGCAACTCGCCATGGACCCCGTAAAACTCGATGGCATTGCCTCATGGCCCATCCCGACCAAAGTAAAGGAAGTATACTCCTTCCTTGGCTTTGCCAACTTCTACCGTCGATTCATCCCCGACTATTCCACCGTCACTCGCCCACTCCTAGACCTCACCAAAAAAGACCACCAATGGGAATGGACCCCCATGTGCCAATCATCGTTCAACAACCTGAAAAAGCTGTTCCTGTCGAAACCCGTGCTCAACCTCCCCGACTTCGCCAAACCATTTGCCATCGCCACCGACGCCTCAAAATATGCCTCTGGAGCCATTCTACTCCAAACAGATACCAATGGTGACTGGCACCCCTGCTCCTACCTCTCTCAATCGTTCATCCCCGCCGAACGAAACTACGACATCTATGATTGCGAACTCCTCACAATCATCCGCGCACTCAAATCTTGGAGACAGTATCTCCACGGTTCCCCCTTCCCCGTCCAGGTCTTTACAGATCACAAGAACCTCACGTACTTCCGACAAGCTCAAAACCTCAACCGTCGACAGGCTCGTTGGTTACTTGACCTTGCAGACTTCGATTTAAAAATCATCCACGTCCCTGGAAAGCTACTCGCTGGTCCAGATGCCCTCTCCCGCCGCCCGGATCTCCACCCCAATGAACCCGACAATAGTGACACCGTTCTCCTCCCCAACTCCCTCTTTGTCAATGTCATTGACACTGCCCTCCACAAACGCATCTCCTCATCCTCCGAAGGTGATCCCCTGGTCCTCCAACATCTCCAGTCCTCCCTCGAGCCTGATATCCCTACACAATTCCGCTCCTGGCTCTCCGACTGGAAGCATGAGGAGGGTGTTCTCACCTACAAAGGACGCGTTTACATCCCCCCCAACAGCTCCCTCCGTCACTCCATCGTTGAACGGTGCCACGACCACGAAACCGCCGGCCACCCTGGTTATCTCAAAACTCGCCAATTGGTAGCCGCGGAATTCTGGTGGCCCGGCCTTGCTCAATACGTTCGCCAATACGTCGAAGGCTGTGCCAAGTGCCAGCAAAACAAATCCAACACACACCCCACCATTCCCCCCCTCACTCCGATCAAATCCCATGCCTCTCGCCCCTTCCACCAGATCTCTTGCGATCTCACCACCGATCTCCCCCTCTCCAATGACTTTGACTCTCTCCTGGTCGTGGTAGACCACGGACTTACTAAGGGGGTAATTCTCTGCCCTACGAAGAAAACCATCACCGCCGAAGGGATCGCTTCCCTCTTTTTCCACAAAGTCTACCTCCAGTTTGGGCTCTACGACAAAATCATCTCCGATCGTGGCCCACAATTTGCATCTGCCTTCGCAAAAGAGCTTGGGAAGCTCTTGAACTACGACCTCTCCCTCTCCACCGCATATCATCCCCAATCCGACGGTGAAACAGAACGTGTAAACCAAGAAGTTGAAACATATCTTCGGATTTTCTGCGGATCAGAACCTGCCTCTTGGGCTTCGAAAATCTCCCATGCCGAATTTGCACACAATCACCGCACCCACTCTGTCACCGGTCAATCCCCGTTCTATCTCATGTTGGGATACGAACCCCGTGCCCTTCCCACCGTTATTTCCATAACTTCTATCCCCGCCGTAGAAACCTGTCTCAAGTCCCTCTCCACTGCTCGAAACGAAGCCCTCGCCACCCATGAACTCGCTCGCCAAGTCATGTCTTCCCGAAATCGCCGAAGCTTTAAACCCTTCGAGAAGGGAGACAAAGTGTGGCTGGAAGCGAAGAACCTAAAGCGCAACATCATCAACCCAAAGTTCGCGCCCAAACGGGAAGGACCCTTCACTATCATAAAAGTCTTATCTCCCATCACATACCAACTCTGCCTCCCGAAAACCTGGAAGATCCATCCGGTCTTCCACACTTCCCTCTTATCACCCTACCGTGAAAATAGCGTCCACGGTCCGAACTTCCCTGCGCCACCACCTGACCTCATTAATGGTGAGGAAGAATATGAAATTGAAAAAATCATACGACACCGTGGCAACCCGACGGCTCGGATGTACCTAATCCGTTGGAAAGGATACTCGGCCGAAGAAGACTCCTGGATACCCGAGCAGAACTTAAAGAATTCCATGTCCGCCCTTGAAGAATATAAGAAGCTCCACCCCTCCGTCTTTTCCCCCATCACCTCTTCCTCACAACGCCTATCTCGTCGAAAATGAGTTCCCCTTCCTTGACCTCCACCCTGACCGTTACCTCCGATGCCTCGTCCACTCTCGCCGACCCTGGCTGGGAGCATGACCGCGAATACTTCCCCGCCCCCATCGCACTCCCCGGCACCAACCTCCATGAAGAAGTCCAATATGTTGGCACCCTTCGCTTCGACGAAGAACTATCCCTCTCAGACCAAGAAAACCTCCCCCCTTGTTTCCCTAGCTTTCCCCCGTCTCCTTCTGTTTCTCCTTCCATTTCTCGCTCTTCTTCTTCATCCACGTCCCCTCTCCCCGTACCAACCCCCGGTCGTCCCTACAATGAACCAATCGTCTCCGTAGACCTCCCGCTGGCAGCCCACCGCCTCCGTAATGCCCCCACCTCTGCCGAGTTCAAGGAACTCGTTGGTTACCTCGAAGACTCCTGTCTATGCGTACCAATCGAAGCCCACGTAGATATGCAATCCCCCCTTCAGGAACTCTACCGCGCATACCTCCAAGTGAAACGCCTTGCGATCCTTCGCTCCGCACCATCCACCCCCGCACATGTAAACACCATGAGGATGATCTCGCGCGACGTCCATGACAAGACCAGGAAGGCCATCCTGGTCACCATGCTCGAACTGGGAATGCTAGAGTTCCTTCGAGACCTCGACCGCTACCTACGTGAGCTCGCCCAAGCACGTCGCACCTCCGCCGTCATCACCCCCACGGCACACACCCCATCTGCATCCTCGTCCCCCCTCACCCAAAGTGAATTGGACGACCTAGAACGCACCGACTTGTGGTGGACCGGAGCTAACGGAAGGGAACCACTCCCATCTGACCACCCCCGCTACAGCCAGGCATGTTTCCAATGCCACCGACTAGGACATCTCAGGAAAGGATGTCCTGTCTACCAATGCCCCACCTGTCTCCGATGGGCCCCCGGACATGCCCAACGAGATTGTTCCTTACGTCGCCAGCTCGCACCCGCTCCAACCCGCTCTCCGGTCTCCTCTCTCTCCTTGGGCTCCTCTCACCGCTCCCAGGGAGGACACACCATTCGGCGCACCCATAGGATGCACCCCCACCGTCGCCCCCTAGTGGATCGAATTGAACGGGCTCCTTCCCCCGACTACGGGGATGACGTGTACGACGACACTGCCTATGCTAATATGACGGGCTCTCCCGGCGCCAGCTACGGGAACTTCCTTGACGTTGCTTCGGACATAAACGGGGGGTAATGTTATGATTCGTTTCTTCACTTGTACTCTTTTCTCGAACTCATCGTTTCTTTCTTCTACGACTACCATCCTATCCCACGTCTTCGGCCCCATGGCCCTCACTTGTCTAGGTAGTCGTTTCCTCCATCTGACTTCCCGCTATTGTCTTTGTCTCTTCGCTTACTCTCCATGCGACACCATCGGCTTCGATGTGTCGTTTCATCTTAGTCATGACTCCATCGGCCCCCGATGAGTCATTCCCTTTTTGTCATCTTGTGACTCGACTTCGTATCTCTCACGCCGGCCCTAAACTATTAGGACGGTATATATACTTTCGATACTTGTCCCGTCCCTTTAGCTTAGATCTCCTCAGTACTCGTACCTAGTACCGGAATCTAGCCCCTTTGACCTTCTCTCGTCCCTTGACCCCCTTGAAAGTCTACGCCCGTACTTTGAACGGGTGTCTCGTCCTTGAAACCTTTGAATCCATCGTGAGGAAACCCCCACGATCGTCTCTTCACGTTCCAAGAGGAAACCCCCTTGAACGTCCTTCGAACCTTCGCCCCCTCACTGAGGCCACGCTTGCCGCCCTATCTGGGACCAAGCGTAACAAAAGATCTAAGCTCTCCAAAAACGGACCGCCTTCGTTGCAGTACCGACCACCACCCAAGAACCTACTATGCCCCCTGCCCAAGCTCCAACCACACCCCCAACACCTGTCATGCCTGCCAAAGAACTACGCCTTGGCCTTCCAGAAGTCTTTGACGGAAAGGAAGAGAACTACCATCCCTGGATCACCGCAGTAAAACTCTACCTGCTGGTAAACAAAGACACCTACGACACCGATGAAAAATGTATCGCCTTCGCCCTCTCCTTCATGAAAAAGGGGCCAGCAGCCAACTTCGCCGCCGCCTTCATTGATGACGCGCTCGCAAAGAAAAAGTTCGGGACATTCCCGGACTTTGCCAAAGAACTGGAAACCGCCTTCCAAACCACCGACCTCAAAGGGAAAGCGCTAGCTACCCTCCAATCTCTCGCGCAAAAAGGGAACGACGTCCTCGGATTCGTCTCCGCTTACAAAGTCGCCGCCCACCAGAGCGGCATCACCGATGAAAACGTCCTCATCCGACTATTCGCAGAAGGACTCAATCCCGCTCTCATGCGAAGAATCTACTCCATGGACACCGTCCCTACCACCATCACTGAATGGTACAAGAAAGCGGAAGGATTCCAATCCCAGTGGGACCGGTCGAAGCAGGTAGCCTCCCGCCACAAAACAAAGAAATCCACCACCCCTTCTGCCCAACTCTACGTACCACCCCCCCGAGCCAAAGACCCCAACGCTATGGATGTCGACGCCGTAAAAATCGGCAAACTTACCCCCGAAGAACGAAAGCGCTGCATTGAAAAAGGACTTTGCTTCCGCTGCCGAAAAGGAGGCCATCTCAGCACAGCCTGCCCTACGTTCCCCCCCGAAACAAAGAAAATACGAAAGGTTCAGAAAGAAGAACCTATCCCAAACCTAATGGAGATAGATGATGATGAAGACGAAGGAGTAGCTAGAGTCTCCTTCACTTCCGCAGAAAAGGATTTTTGAACCGGGAACTCCGTT
>JBBPRO010000627.1:0-14436 GCA_038093055.1 Boletus mariae
TCTGAAAATGAAGCTGCTGCGGCAACCGCTGTGACGGACAGGTCGCAGCAGATTGTCAGAAAAAATGAGAAACCGGTTGGGAAAACCAAGGAACGCTTTCAGCGCGTCAAAGCGCAGACGTCCGAGCAACTGATGGACAATGGCTACGAAGCGAGGGTAGGCTGTGAGTCGTTAAGCGCAACGGAGGTCTGACGACCGATTGGCAGGGCGCGGCGATGAACGATTACGGTGAACGTGCACATCGCGACCTGATGGTGACGCGCGGCGCTGGGTTCCGCAAGGAGAAAAACAAGAAGAAGCGAGGGTCGTATCGGGGTGGGGAGATTACTGTGAGTGATGTTTTCGATCATGAATCGACTTTTTTTATAATTCGCAATGACAGATGGAGATTCATAGTATCAAGTTTGATTTTTGAAACGATGTCTTGTGCACGTAGGGACACGTGCAAACATTGTTTCGTCTAATGGGCCAGAAACGTCATTCATTTGATTTTCATGGTAGATAAGGCAGCACTCTAAAACTGCCATGCGGTAACATGAGGCTATGACGTATGCCAACAAGAGTGCAGCAAACGCGTAGTCACGTCGCATCCAACAGACGAACCCACCGAATGGAGATCCATGTGGTGTCACCCTGAGTGGTGTTCTCCTGTGGGACTGCCAAAACTTGGTCAGGGTGGGATTCCTGCTGGAGGACGACTTTGGGCCAATAGTACTGGGTATATGGCAGGACTTTGATGGACGCCGTCTGATCCTCCAAGGCAACCCTTACATGTGTTGGCATCCGGCAAGGATCGATACGAAGGAGAAAACGACAGTCGTAAAGGACCCGGAGAGGCACATTGGATGACACGGCATTTCTGAGCTGTTCTGTCAAGTCGATCACCAACCTGGAGGGGGAGCCAGCACCCTGTTGTGGATTTTTGAAAAAGGGGGGTATTCGTGAGGCCAGCCAACAGAAGCGGTCGTCAGGATCAAGGACGGAACGAGAGTAATTTCCAGCCCTGAGCGATCTATTCGGATTGAAGATAGCCGGGGACCAGAGTACACCGCCGCCGGCAGTGAATTTTTTGAACTGAGATGGTTGTGGATCCGAGGCCCAGAGAGCGTCAACGATGCGGTGTATGCTTTGCTGGCGTCTGTCGGCATCTGCACGGAGAGACCCCCAGGGGTGAAAGGAAACGTAACGGATTACTCTCAAGACAAGAGCAAAGCGGACATCTGGGTCTGTGATTTGGAGTAACTTTTGTGAGGAGAGAAGGAGGGTACCGGTGGGGGAGGGCAAGACGGCTTGAGCGAGGTGAAGTGAGACTGTTTTGGGGTGGTGTCATATCGGCAGACAAGCGGATGGATGCGAGACACGTGCCTTTACGATCGACGCGATCAGTTACGGTTGCGAGTTTGTTCATGGCGGAATAGAGCCGAGTGTTTTGATCGAGAACATCGGTGGTCATGGAGTGCAACAATAAAAAGGCACGCTTTGCCTTGTCGAAAGAAAGGGAGGCGTTGGTGGGAAATGGAACATGCTGGGAAAAGGGGGGATCCTGGCGGAGGCAGAGTCTGATGGCGTTACGGGCGGTGATGTGGGGCTGCAGGTTTGTCGGATCATCGACGTATTGCAATCTATGGGCGCGGCAAGTGGCGAGTATTCTGTCCTGGAATGATGTGACGAAGGCAAAGATAAGGAGGAATGGATGTACCTTTGAGAAGGGCAGGAGGGGGCGCAGTATGAAGGCATTGAGTCCCTGGTGGCCAAAAGATGCGAGGGGAGAGTATGAGCCCATGCCCCATCTGCGTACGGACCGCATTCCGGCGGCGCCAATGAGGGACGAGCCATGCGCGAGACGGATTATGGCAGTCTCCAGCTGGTCGTCTGCGTGGTGTGCGAGTGCGATGAGGGATACGCGTGCGCGGGTGATGGCATGGAAGAGGACGTTGTAGCGTGCGTCGCGTGCGGTGCGCTCGAGGGAAGTGGTGGGGACGTCGGGGAACGGAGGTACGCCCCAGGGAATGTCTACGGTGAGATGGGGCACGCCGAGCGCGCTGGCGTTTGCAGCTGCGACGTCTGCCATGATCGGTGCTGTCGGTTGTAAATGGTGTTGGACATGTATTGAAAGGAGGGCACTAGAAGGAAATAAGCGACTGAGTAGAAATAGTAGACAGGTGGAGTCTGGTCCAGCTGAATTAGCGATGGCGATGACAGCTCGCGACATATAAATACGGGTTAAAAATGAGTTACTAGATAGTATCAGACAAGATGGCGTTTGGAGTAAAATCACTCGCAGCCCCCATCGTATTCGCGATTCTCTACACGCCCTTGTTCATCTTGTACGTCTCAAAGACAGTCGCTCGTCCGTCCTATGTCTTTTTCGTCCTCGCCTTTTTCTGTGCCAGTATGTCTCTTTCTCTGTTTTTTTTTGCACGCGTTGATCCCCCACAAGTCCGCATCACCGCGTTCATCCTACGCGCTATACTTTCCCACGACGCCAACTTGAACGTATTCATTGCTTATGAAATCATCTACAACACCGGCTTCTTCGGTCTCCTCTACTCGGCCTACATCCTCATCACGGACCGGTATGTGCCCCGCTCTTTCCCCTCTCCCCCCTCACACCCCCGCAGCGTCGCCCTAGCAAAAAACCCTCCACATGGCCCCGTCTCCAGCCTCCTCCGCTTCCGCTTCTTGTTTCGCATCGCCCTGGTCGCAGCCGTCACTATCGGCATCACAGGCGCTGTACAGAGCAGCCTCGGGACACAACCCTCCACTATAAACACAGGAAACACTCTCCGCAAGGTCGCAGTCTACATATTCCTCGTCTGCTCCATCCTCGTCCTCATGCAGACCTACTACCTCGCTCGCGCCGAGTTCCCAGATACCCACTCGCGCTCTCTAGACGACAAGATCGGCGCCACTTACGGCGTTTATATCCTCTTGCTCATCTCGACTCTCCTCGTCGCACGCGAGGCATTCTTCACCGCAACCGTCGCCAATCTCACACAGCAGAACAACGAGGCTCTCTGGTACCCTCTCTCTGTCACAACAGAGTTTATCGCCGTAGCCTTGTTTGCAGTACCTGGTCTCGTCCCGTAGTTGAGATAGTGTAGCTAGTGTTGATACCCGTGGTGAATGCACAAGTTATCGTGTGGCGGTGAATAATAGTCTCACTCTCCTTGTACCCATGTCCTCCCAACACATCACTCCCCCTCCTGTCCCCGTCTCGCCCCCCTCCACAGGCGTACGTCGCCATCACACAATCACCGCCGCCTCTCGCACAGCCAGGGCTGCTGCACGCGAAGCCATATCTGAAGAGTCCCAGGACCCAGAACCCTGGAACAACGATGAGCTCGTCGACCAAGACTGGGTCGGTGGTGTCGGCGCAGTCGGCGAGAAAACTTCTCTCCACAGGCAGAGCTCCCTCCCAACAAACTCGAAACGTGGTCTGTCTTTTCCCTCCATACCCTTATCATCTAACTCCCCTTGTCTCCAGCCTTTCGCGCACACGCATCAAAGTCTGGCAACCTCACTCCACGCACCATGAATAGCTTATCCGCCATCGCTGGTCACGATGGCGACGAGGAGGACTGGGAACGGGAAATGCGCGGCTACAACGAAGACGAGGTCGGTCATCCCATCATACCTCCCTTCCCACTCACTCATCCTCTCAGCACAACACCGACCAAGTCCACCATCAAGTCATCGACCAAACCCCCGCCCCAAACCCATCCCCCCTCTCCCCTCATTTCGCCACTGCCCATGTCCCATCCCCGCCCCTAGCTTCATCCGGCGTTCGTCGTCATCAGAGTCTCACCTACGGCGCACAGAGACAGATCCCATCTGCTGGCCTCAAACGTGCAGGCACTTTGCAGCAAACCGGTTCCCGTCACCACACCACCGTCGGTCAGACACCGAGCCCCCCAGATCCAGAGGAGGAAGAGTACACTGAAGAAAAAGATCTCGCCAACCCATACGATGACGAGTCCTACTTCACTCCTTGCTCTCCTCCCCCGGGTCAGCAGTATCCCACTCAGGGGCAAGCCCAATACCCTGGCAGTCCCCTTGGACGTGGTTCCCCGTGGGGTACTCCCGGCTGGCGCACACCGGGCGGTGCTTTTTCGGGACCGAGCGTAGCAACTCTTGACGACGTTGCCCGCGCATTGTCCACCATGGAACTAAACAATCCAAATCAATTTTACTCGAATAGCCAGTCGGGTCAGTCATCACATTCACCCCTCTTTATCCCCCTCTAACCCCCTACAGGCCAAAATACTGCAAACGGGACCCAACGCAAGCTTCAATTGAACACCGATCTAGAGGGTCGGACGACACCCACTGGACATTCGGTACCTATTTCCTTTTCGCCTTCCCGCATATCATGTATGATGACGATCACAGCGTGGATCTACCACCGATGGCACTGCAACCGTTCCCAATACTTGGGACCAAAGGGAGAAACGTGTCACCCAACGCACCTCAAACTCGAGTATGCATTATGGTTACAACCAGGGTCAAAAAGGCAGCATCCCCAGTGTCCCTCCCATTCCTCCACAATTCCTCAATCAGATGGGCGCCGTCCAGGCGCCGAGGTTAGGCTTTGGGCAAGGCCAAATTCAACAACCTCAGAACGACAACAACTTGCAGTCACTCAGCGGCTTCCTCAATTCACCGGTCGATCTCCCGTCGCTGGTTAACAACAAGGGATATAACCCCCAACATTTCGATATTCGACCTCCATTTGTTGGTGACGTTCATCTTGAAATTCAACTCCATGAATTATAATCCGGTTGCAGGCCCGATATTTTGTTATCAAGTCATACACCGAAGATGACGTTCACAAGTCTCTCAAGTACGAGATTTGGAGCTCGACGGACCCGGGAAATAAGCGCCTTGACAAGGCGTTCAAGGAATGCGCCGGAAGAGGCCCGATCTACCTCTTCTTTAGCGTCAACGCCAGGTGATCACAGCATGCATCGCCAATACCTTATGGTTCCTGACTTTCATACAGTGGCCACTTTTGCGGCATGGCGGAAATGCTAACCCCTGTACGTTGGTTTGCGGTTCCGACCTTGGTAGACGCTCACGTCGCTTCATCAGGTTGATTATACGCGAAGTAGTACCGTCTGGGCATCGGACAAGTGGAAAGGTGTCTTCAAGGTCCGATGGATTTTCGTTCGCGACATCCCCAATGCAAACCTTCGTCACATACGCTTAAAGTCCGTCCTTGTCATACCTGCTCGAGGTACCACTGACCGATATACCTAGCAACACCGCCGAACGCAAGCCCGTCACCAACTCTCGTGATACTCAAGAGCTCATGCCAGATGCGGGGCAAGAAATGCTCCGCATTTTCCACACTCATCCTGCGAGAACCTCGCTTTTGCAAGATTTCGCATTTTATGAAGTATGTCTTTTGCACATTCCATGCGCGCATGCATCGAACTTTGAACAGTTGCAAGCAATGCAAAAGGTCCAAGCCCAGCAACCAGCCGGATCTGGCAGCGGATCCGATGCGCCATCACCCCAGTCCCAGTCCCCGACCCCACAACAACAACAGACCATCTACACGATGGCCAACATGGCAAACCCTGCTGCATTGTACAGCGCAATGTCGCCAGGCATGGCGGCTACAATGACACCCGCCATGCTGCAGATGCAGATGCAAATGGGCATGATGGGTTCTCCCTTTGCCATGCCACAAACACAGGCCATGCACCAGAGTGTCATGCGCCACCCGAGTCCGGGACCCGCTGGGGGACAAAACTACATGAATATGGGTGGGGTACCATATTGAACACAAGGACGTCAGGTACGAAAAAAAAAAGTACTAACGACTATGAATGTAGATTTCGTTTTATTTAACCCACACGATGTTTTCTCATTTGCTCCATCTGTGTCACATGTTACCCCACTGTCTTGTGTTCCAATTTATAGCAGTCATGGACATGGTCAATGGACTCGGATATCCACCTGCTTGCTACGTTGTAATTGTTTCCGCTTTTGCATATATTTCTCTGACGCCTCGGGGATTTTACTTTTGGTACAATGCGCTATCTGACTTGCGCACATGAGAGAGACTCGTTCACGGATTGGATCATTCTATGAAGAGCGGATACAGCAGCAGCCGCAAAAGACGGATCATTGATATGGGTGTCCACCTCCTCAATGGGACACCCTAATCCTGCGGAACGCAATGCAATCAACAATGCCTTGTCTGCTTCCGCGTCCCGAAACGGCCCTCCATCTTTATCAATCCCAGAAAAACCCCGCAGAGGGAGCAGGACATGCGTCCTATCTGGCAAAGCCCTTTTGAGCTTTTGTGCCATGATTTGGCCCAAGGCGCTGCACTCCTCGGCCGTCGTGCGCATCAACGTGACAGACGCATTGTGACGCACAAACCGCCTGCCCGAAAACATGTGCGGAACCGTCTCGGCCGGGCCAAAGTTGACCATGTCCAGCGCGCCCAGCGAGACGACCTGCGGAACGGCCTTGTCCGCCGCCGCCTCGAGGCGGGTGGGTCCCGCGCTGAGAACGCCACCGACGAGCTCGTCTGCGAGCTCCGTCGTCGTGAGATCGAGGACGCCCGCAAAGTATCCCTGCCGAATCAACCTTTCCATCGCGCGCCCTCCCGAACCCGTCGCGTGAAAGGTCACGACAGCGTACCCCAGCTCTTCGAGCTGCCGCGTGGCCACCTCGACGCACGGCGTCGTGAGCCCAAACATGGTCACAGCGATGCTTGGCTTTTCAGAGTGCCGAGGCTGCGATCGGAGGGTCATCCCGGCAACGGCAGACGCGGCATTACCGAGGATCGTGCGGAGGAGGACGTTCATCCCCGCGATATCCACGACCGAGTACATCATGGTCATGTCGGTCTCGCCGACGTAGTGGGACGTGTCTCCAGAGGCCATGGTGGACACGATTAACTTGGGGAAGCCGATGGGCAAGGCGTTGCGGAATGCGGCGGCGCAGACGCTGGTGTTGCCGGAGCCACCGGCGCCGATGGCCCCTGCGATGGCGCCGATGGCGAAGAGATGGTCCAGGGTCGCAGTGAGGGCGCGTGTCATGGTGTCCAGTGCGAGATCGCGGGAGGAAAAGTCGCGGCCCTCTTCCGGTACTGCGCTCAACACCTTTGTGCGAGTGATGTCGATGTAAGCATCGTCAGGGGGGTTGTGAATGCCGACGTCAACAAGGATGGCTTTGCAAGATTGGTCTGCGTTGATTACATGCTTGATGTAAGCAAGAGCTTCGTATTTGGTGTCACAGGTACCGACAACCGCTATGACTGGAGGAGACGGCATTTGGGAGAGCTGTAGGCTTATATCAGCAGAGGCGATGGATACGGTTCGAGGATTCCCAGAGAGAGCAAACGCTGATCACCGTCAATGTCTAGACGTCAAGTGGCGCTCGAACGGCTGAGGGACACCATTAACAAAGGCAAAGCCATTGTTGGAGGGGGTGCCGGCAATGGGCTCAGCGCAAAGACGCAGGAAGCTGGCGGAGTGGACCTGCTTATCTTGTACAATTCGGGTCGCTATCGGATGGCAGGGAGGGGATCCCTAGCAGTAAGGTTCAGGGATTTGGAATACAGGGGTGCTGATATATCATCATAGGGAATGATGCCTTACGGGGACGCCAACGCCATCATGCTTGAGATGGCCAACGAGACCCTGACAGTAGTGAAGAACACGCCCGTACTAGCTGGCGTCTGCGGCACTGACCCATTCCGTGACATGACCCGCTTACTGCAAGAGGTCAAGAACATGGGTTTTACAGGTGTCCAGAACTTTCCGACCGTAGGATTGATTGACGGAGTGTTTCGCCAGAACCTGGAAGAAACGGGTATGGGTTACGGGAAGGAGGTTGAGATGATCGGGCTGGCGCACGAAATGGACCTTTTGACGACACCTTATGTCTTCAACGTCGACGAGGCGAAGCGCATGACAGAAGCTGGCGCAGACATTATCGTGGCCCACATGGGTCTCACGACCAGGGGGACAACCGGAGCCAAGACCGCACTAGGTCTGGATGACTGTGTTGAGCGAGTCAGGGATATCGCCGAGGCAGCGAAGAAAACCAAGATCGTTCTCTGTCATGGAGGACCGATCGCGACACCAGAGGACGCGCGGTATGTGATTGAGCGGGTCGAGGGTGTGCACGGATTCTGTGAGTGGCCGACGTCGAGAATGATAACGACGCTCACGAACGACGCAAGTTGGAGCGAGCTCGCTGGAGAGGCTGCCGGTGGAGACTGGAATAAAGCAAGTGACGGAGGAGTTCAAGGCTATTCGATTGCGATTGTAACTAGCACAAATGTATTAGGAACAACAACCCAAAACATTCACGAACCACTGGGCAGCGCGCTCAAGTCGCTGCCAGAGTCACCATGGCCCTCCTTTCAGACCGCCAGAGAGAAGAACTGTGCGTCCGAGCTACGACCCTTGAGCCCTTGCTTATCCTGCCATCCCAGACACAAGTCCATGCTCGAGTATCTCCACGCCAATAACTTTGTTGGCGCATATAATGCACTCAAGCAGGACTCGGGCGTAGAATACACCCCAGATCCAAAGGCAAAGTACGCCGGCCTCTTGGAGAAGAAATGGACGAGCGTCATTCGTTTGCAGAAGAAGGTGTCGTGCACCGCTCGATCGCTCACCCTCCTGCGATTGAGTTGTCCCTGATCCAGATCATGGACCTCGAGACGCGAAATGCCTCGCTCCAGGAAGAACTCTCACTTGCACCCTCAAAGCGTGCTGCAATGCAGGCCGATTGGGTACCGCGTGCGCCGGCTGCTCACGTTCTCACCGGACACAGGCAGAGCATAACCCGAGTGGCTTTCCATCCTCAGTATTCATTGCTCGCCTCCGCTAGCGAAGACGCTACCGTCAAAATTTGGGACTGGGAAACAGGCGAATTTGAAAGAACATTAAAGGGACATCAAAAGGGGGTGAATGATGTCGAATTTGACCACAAGGGTCACCTGTTGGGTCAGTATGGGTCAATGAATAGGTGGCGCCCGTTCTCATGATGGGAACAATCAGTGACATGCTCGTCGGATTTATTCATCAAGATTTGGGATTCTCAGAATGAATGGAAGAACACAAAGACGTTGACCGGTCACGATCATGCCGTTTCTTCTGCTCGCTTCCTCCCAGGAGATCAGTTCATCGTCAGCGCCAGTTGGGACCATTCGATTAGGATATTTAATGTCGCTTCAGCGTAAGTCCAGATCACGAGATGACAGCAACGCTTACCGACTCCGACAAGGCACCTCGTGCGCACGATCGTCGGTCATAACGACTGGGTCCGCCACGTTGTTCCGTCCGACGACGGGCGATTGCTGGCCAGTGCTTCCAAGGACCAGGTAGCTTGTCTCCCAAATCGGTTTGTCTTCGTTGCCTTGATGAATATGTCTGAACAGACTGCACGACTTTGGGATCCACTTACAGGTGAGCAGAAGATGGAGCTTCGGGGACATGATCACCAGGTCGAAGTTGTGGTTTTTGCCCCGATTGCGTCATACAATGCCATTCGCGAGCTTGCAGGCATCCCGGTTCGTTCACATGGGGCCTTATGGATAATCTCTCATATTGCATTCAGAATACGGATAGGGTGAAGAAGCCCGGCGCATATGTCGCCACGGGTTCGAGAGACAAGACAATCATGCTCTGGGACACACAGAGTGGTCAGATGCTGAAACACCTCGTAGGGTGCCCTCAAACACCGCACGAGAAAGCGACTGATGTCTTTCTGCCAGGCCGGACATGACAACTGGATTCGGGCATTGGTTTTTCATCCCTCTGGGAAACTTTTGCTTTCGGCATCTGACGACAAGACGATACGCGTGTGGGAGTTGTCAACTGGCAGATGTATGAAGACGGTGGAGGCGCACACACATTTCGTCGCTACGATTGCTTGGGGACGGCAGAGGGTATCTGTGGGCTCCGGAAAGGCGAACGGAGCAGAAGGGGCCGAGTCCAAGGCCGGTGAGGAGAAGCTGGTCAATGTGGTGGCATCAGCTGGTATTGATCAAATCGTGAAAATCTGGCTACCATAACGGGACGCGCGTGCGGCTTGACGTCGCGCGACAAGTGCTGGCGTGATCATCTTCTTTTGACCCGTAGCTCAGGTGAGGTATAATTCATTCTCCAGGTGCTGTCAGGACAAGCTGACGGGTCCGACACAGAGGTTTGACTACCGAGAGACGTTCGTTACGACACGCTAAACGCGTTTGAAAGACACGATCCTTGATTCTATTCCCCACATTTTTCTGAATTGTTTCATAGCTTTCTGCAGCATACTCGTACTACATAATCCTACATATTTTCTACTCGTAGCAGCGAGTGTTTCGTGTTCTTGGCGACGTCCGAATGTTAATCAAAATCTGTGTGTCAACATGCCTTGGCCGTGTGAGCTGAAACGTTAGGGTGTCGGCAACCCCCGCCATTTCCCTTCCAACCACCACCGCGATGGCGCCCCACACGTCGTCGCCGTCGTTGTCGTTGTCATCAGGCGCAACGACTTCCGTCCAAGTCGGTGAGTTCATATTTTTTGCTCTTTCCGCGTCGTGTACTCACCTTCCACAGCACTGCGTATACGGCCCACGACACCTGCAGACCTGGCCTCGATTCCCGCTCGCTTTCAGAGAACTGTCATTCACGCAATATCGACTACCACGGTCTCTGTCGATGCCGTCTCTACTGCGCCTGCTGCCTCCGGTTCTGCCACCGCGCTCTCTAGCCCTTCCACGCCAGGGAAAAAACAAGTGTTCACTTTCGACCAGGTCCATTCTCCCAATACCACACAGCATGCGCTCTTTACAACCACCGCTCATCCTCTCGTTTCGCGCTTTCTCGAAGGATTTAATTGTACTATTCTCGCTTATGGCCAGACTAGTAGCGGCAAGACCTTTACTATGACTGGTATCGACTTGGACGCCAACCCTTCCGATCCCAATAACGGCATGGGAATTATACCGCGTGCAGTATCAACGATATTCTCGCAGGCAAGGAAGCTCAAGGACGAACGTGGCGGGTCTTGGAATTACAGTATCAAGGGTTCATTCATAGAAGTGTACAATGAGGATTTGATTGACCTTTTGAGTTCGGAGGATGCAACTGGTGCGCGTCGCGAAGTACAGATAAGGGAAGGAAAAGACGGTTCCATAATTTGGGGTGGTCTTCGAGAGGTCAACGTTCGAAACTCTAATGAAGTCATGAAGTACGTGATCATTAGTTCCTCTATACCCCTAGGCTCGGACTGATTAGTTCGCAGCCTTATTCGACAAGGAACTTCCATTCGGCGCACGAACGAGACAGAGATGAACGCCCAATCTTCCCGTTCACATGCCATATTTTCTCTGACTCTCACCCAAAAAAAGTTTACGGGCACTGGACCTCCTCCTAGATCATCGTCCCCCTTACCCCCCAATGGTCGGTCGCCTTCGCGGCTTGCCCGTCCAGGATCTCTCTATACCAGTTCACCCACAGCAGCGAGAGTTTCCTCTCCTACTATGGGTCGCCCAGCTACTCCTAGTTACCATGCCGCTATGGGAAGGGGAGGACTGCGGCCGGCTAGTTCGCTGGGTTTGCGCCCGCCAGATGGCCGGACTGCTGATAATGATGATGATAGCGGTGAATGGATAACCATTGTATCCAAGTTCCACTTCGTCGATTTGGCCGGTTCAGAACGGGTAATGGATTCCTTTTCATGAATACCCTGTTGGCTAACTTGAAGCTCAGCTCAAACGAACCGCTGCCGCCGGGGAACGTATCAAAGAGGGTATCTCCATTAACAGCGGTCTTTTGGCCTTGGGCAATGTCATCTCAGCCCTCGGCGACCCTTCTCGCGCAAAGTCTCACACCAGCTCCCACGTACCCTACCGCGACTCGAAACTCACGCGTCTTCTCCAGGACTCGCTTGGAGGGAACTCGCACACTCTCATGATTGCCTGTGTCAGTCCAACGGAGTGGAACGTAGGCGAGACCGTCAACACTCTCAAATACGCGAATCGAGCCAGGAATATCAAAAATCGAGCAGTCGTCAATGAAAAGGAGGATGGTTGGGACGACATCGAATGGTTGCAAGGCACCGTGACGCGCCTGCGTAAAGATCTCAAGCAACTCAAGGAGGGCGGTGGACTCATTCCTCCTGTCTTTGGAGAGTCGGCACGTGTTTTTCTGGAAGTGCCAGAAGGTTCCAACAAGAAGATTCTCGCTCAGATGACCGAGCTCCGGAACAACTACGAGGATTTGAGAGAAAAGTATGTTGATCGCACAGAAGAACTCGCAAGGCTCCGTCGGGAGCTTGGTGAACGTCATCGGACATCCACCGGTGGAACTGTTGGCGGAACCGCAAAGTACGAGGAGATCGTGGGCCCTGTCATCGAAGAGTACGAGAAAACGATCAGCGCCATGGAAGCGGAGTTGGGCTTGAACCGGGCGGCTTTGCGGTTGACAAACGAACTGGTGGAAGAAAAGGAGGATGAACTGGCACAAGTAACAGAAAGGCACAATGCTACGGAGCTCTACATTGAGGAGCTCAGGTCGCGGTTGGGTAAACTGACGGAACGAGAAGCTTCTACCGAAGTATGTCCATTCCTGGAATATTCTCTTCACCTGCTCATTGCGTGCATAGGCCTATGTCCGTGATCTGGAGGAGAAAGTGAGGTCGTATGATGAGACTTCAATGTCCTCGAGCGAATCCCTCATCGATCTCAAGCGCGAGCTTACTCGCTACAAGGAAACCGAATCTCATTCCACCTCGTACATTTCCGACGTTGAGGCTCGCCTCGCCAAATCTGACGAGTCTGTCATGTCTCTCCAACAAACTATCGTGCGGCTTGAGAGCGAGAGTGAAAGACGTTCACAAGAAGTTGCGGCCCTTCAGGCTCGGTTGGACAGCTTGGAACGAGACGGAGAAAGCTGGCGCACCGACCTCGAACGACGGGAGAAAAAGGTGAAGGATCTTGAGCTGAAAATGGAGGAATGGGAGCGGAAGAAGAAGGAAGCCAACGAAGATCGTGTGCGCCTAAGTGGTATGGTTGGAGAAGTCGAACAGGCGAAACGATCCTTCCAGGATTTGAACAAAACTGAAACACCTTCATCTTCTGGCGTCAGCACCCCAGCTACAACGGACCTCTCAGTAGAGGGCCAGTTGATTGCGCTGCAACAGACACATGCTGCGACGCTTGCTGATCTTTCTACTGTCACTGTGAAGTATCGCAACGCGCTGCAGGAGATCGCAGATCTCGCTGCCCAGATCCAAGAGACAAGACTTGCCAACCCGACTATTCCCGAGTTTTCCGCCCTTGAGAGCGTGGAGACAACGCCTGCTCGGCGGAAAAAGATCAGTTTGAGAAGCAAGGAAGTACTGGTTGACTCGCCGCTGGATCGAAAGCCTTTTTTCGGGAAAGCGGTCTCATTGGAGTCATTCCATGGAAGGTACTTTTATCCATCATGCCCTTGTCCAATCGAGCTTATGAGTTCCTTTTGGCTAGATCTGTTTCTCACTCGCTTTTGCCATCGTTGTCATTGTCGCAGGAGCTTTCGTCAGCGCGCTCTCGCAAAACGTCCAACTCTAGCCACGGTACTTCTAGTTCGGTTTCGCATTCGCCTAGTCCTCCAAATTTCAGCTTCTCTGCCTCGAATCATAATGGCAGCACCATTCCGATTGAACAGCGTTCTGTGTCCAGCATGGAGAAAGAGATAATGCGTCTACAGGAAGTCTTGAAGGAGCGTGAGGCAGAGATCAGTGCTTTGGAAACCACTTTGAGGGAGAAAGAGGAGACAGGCACAGCTTCACCCTCGACTGAGACGGCCAAGGGATCAGAGGATCAAACCATGCATCTATCTCCAGCAACCATCCAAAAATTCAATGCGGTCCGGAAGAGCATGCAACTCCACGGAATGTCCGATGACCTCAATGCAGACTCGGACGTCGATGAATCGTTGGATCGTCTGAACGAACTTATGTTGTAAGGACCCTCTTTCACTGATTCTTGGTCGTCGGTATTCAATAACTCCGTTCAGGGCTATGGCGCAGAAAGAGTCTCAGCATAATGAGATAGTCAGTTCTTTGAACGATCAACTGGCTCAAATCCGTCGCGCGCATGACGAACTCGTTACTCTCTCCAGAGATCAGGTACACTCGCCGTTTATTAAACGATTCATTTCGGTCTAACGTATCGCATGTTTGTAGATGCTGAACATGTCGACCGAGCTCGAGGGTTTACGTACTAAACATGATGATACTCTAATCGAGTTGGAGTCGCTTTCTCGACGGGAGCAAGAGCTCGCCGATTCTCTCAAGAAAGCGGAAGACGACCACGCCGCTGCCGTCGATGCTTTACGCACTGCGCACGAGGAAGCTCTCCGGGTGAAAGGTGCAGAGGTCGACGAACTTGTTGCGCGTCTCAAGGATGAACATCAAGTCATGGTTGGAAAC
>JBBPRO010000628.1:0-14422 GCA_038093055.1 Boletus mariae
TGCAGCTGAATGCGACGAAGAGCGGTACCTTTGAGACGAGCGAGACACGGTACAGATTCAGGCGACGCCGAGTGTGCGAGAGGGGCCTATACAAGGTGGACGCGATTCGAGTCGATTCGAGCTCTCGAAAAAAATAAGACAGAGGGGGGCGAGTTCAAATCGTGGCTGTTGGTAGCGAAGGATTAGATTCAGATTATGTGAGTTGGAGCGCGGCCTGGTTGTCTCATGACGGTAGGTGGCTTCCGCCATTGCGGTATATTCCGCGTGCGTAGCTACACTACGAATACCAGATGACTCGTAACGACCACCGGGGGTATCGTTGGCAAGGTTAAGCTGTAGGTCGGTCGTGGCAACATGTTGGAATGAACTAAGTTGGGTTGCGATGGATTGAGTAAAAGCCCCATAATCATTGACCACACCGATGGCCTACCCACAGCAGATGGACGCGGTCAGCGGCGAACAATACCGCTACGCCCTCACAAACTTTGTACGTCGCCAATCCCGACCCATCCAGCGCTGACACCCCCACCAGCGGATCACCCACGAAAAAGTCGAAGAACAGCGCCGGTAACTCGAAGAACAGGAAAAACAAGTCGCGCTCCTCCGCGCCTGCATCGCCCTGCTCGAGGGCACCACCGAGCCCTCCGCCCAACACCCGAAACAAGGCGGCACCTCGGTCGACGACTCCTCCCTCAAGGTGCGTTCCCCCTCCTGCCCCACACCCCCGCTCACCCGCGCAGAACACAGCGTCGCAGCTCGAATGCCTCCTCAACCGCTGGGCAGCCGACGTCGTGCGCGCCGCCCTCCGCGCTCTCCACCGTCTACCTCGCCGCCCTCGCCGACATCTCCGGCGCCACCGACGCCACACCCATCCATATCCAAAACATCCTCCGGTACGCACTCTCAGAGGTCATCAGCAGCGAGCTCATCAACGTCCTCACCGTCAGCAACTCGGCAGAGGCCAACACCCAGCTCACGCACATCCACGAGCACCTCTTTGCCCGTGCGTCGCATCCCCTTCGTACCGGGCTGTGCTGACGCTCACCAGGGAACACGGTCGTCGCGGGGGTGTGGCGCCGCCAGACGTTTTCTGCAGCCGTCGATGTGTGCTCGCCCGAGCCCGCCGCAAGCATCCTCGACCAGCAGCTCCCGACGCTGCTCGGGTACATTGGCGAGCACGTCCAGGGCGTGTACGCCATCCTCGCATCCGCGCACGCTTTTTCGCGCATGCTGCATGGCTCGCCCGCCGTGGGCGGCAGCGGCGGCGCTGACGCGTTCTACCGCTCGTTCGTCCCCGAGATCGGCGGCCCGCTTTATCCACAGCAGATGGAGCCCGTCCGGAGGTGTCTCAAGAGCGAGCGCGGTGAGGCAGACAGAGTTGGCACGACGGTCTTTCCTGGACTCGTCAAGGTGTCGCGCGGGGGCCTGAACAACCAGGATCAACATTCAATGGGCTCAGTCGACTAGTCGAGCACCGGCTGACTTACCCCATGGTCATCGAACGAGGCCCTAGTAGACCAGCCCCTTACCATTCAAGTTCAGTTGAACCACTCTGTCGTCGCTTTAGGCTTTAGATGTGCCCAAGGAGCCGGTAGTCACCCACATTTCATTTTTATGCGCCGCTTCTTGTTTGACCGACAATAACTCGCGTTTTGTTGGTGAGAATTTGGAATGGGAGACAGATGCACATTGCCGTCGTGATTGAGAGGAGGTTTTCTGCAGACTGGGTCGCAAATATCGACGGGTTGAACTTCGATGCTACATAGAGCGCAAATTCAAGCTTCAAGGATGAGTTATTAGTACAAACAGAGGTAAACATTAAAACGTCATGCCATGTCCCCATACTTACTCACAGGTGTCGTCAAAGGTACAACATGCGAGTTTGTTTCCGTCATTACTTACCTTGACGATGCGCTATTGACGGCTTCCTGGACCCTTCACATCCAGTTGTTCCAGATCCCGACTCCTGTCCACTTGAAGCTCAGTTAGTCTGAGAATCTCTTTGGCATTGGCAACTCCACAGATGGGTGCGAGCCAGCAGAGAACCAATACCCTGAGGTACGATTGATCACAGCCGAAATGGGAAACCAAGTGCACAGACCTCGTTCCTAACTGGATTCCACCGTTATGCATTGATGGCCAAGCCTTTGACTTGGATTTTCTCATTGAAATTTCACCAAGCGTGTTCGCTCCTTTTTGGGATAAACAATGTACCCCAATCATTAGGTTGGTAACGAAAAAGGATGTCTCTGATTTGGTGCTCACCGAGTTCCAGGAGGAACACGCTAGTTGTCACTCTTGGTCAACGGTTAAGGTTTAAAGTCGTCGTACAACTCGAAAGTGAGACTGGATCGATCTGTACGTACCTCGATGACAATCTCGCCTAAAGCAACCTGCATACTTGTCATAATTCAAATTACAGTTTGAGTCCGTGCTTGCACTGAAGCTGAAGACTGTAGCCATCTTTGTTGGACGTCGAACGTTGGGGTGTCACGGTGTTTGGACTCTAAGAAAGCAGCTGAGGCGCCATAGAAAGCAAATCACTTGTCAGGGATCTCTGACATAGTTCACGCCACAGTCAACACGCTACTTGTCGGCCGCGACCATCCTCCGTTCACGGTCTATGGCAAGGTGACTAAAAGGCAATCCACTCGCTATCCTCATCCATTGAATGCAAATCGGGTGGCTTTGGCCTCCGATAACATAAACCGAGAAGAGAGAACTTTAAAGTGAATAAGCAGTATGTAAGAGTCTTAGTCGTCGGCCTGTATTCCAGCACTAACTTCAAGGTTTGGCAAAATAACTGACGTCATGACGTGGGGATCATGGCAACGAGCATACTACCAGATCTTAAGTATGATCATCATGACCGTACGTATAAAATGCCAAGATTCTGTTATCTTACTAAGATGACAGTCCGCTTGGTGATCTTTGTGATACGCCCACAAGGGTGTGCTGGCAGACTTGCTGCGCCGACTGAATCACTTAGTACGATACGTTGGACTGCGGAATAAAAATATCACTGCCTACACGGACACCCCACGGACTTTTTTCGATGGCGAATGAGACATGGGTAGATTGGAGCCATCAAACCATCAAAGGCTAGCGTGTGCCTTAGTACTTACCGTCGGCCAAACGAAGACAAAAAAGTATACGATTCTCAACAAACAGGTACGCTTGATCAAGTTTCGTACCATATCATCTCTTTGGTTTCCACTGCACACGTCCTTCGTCGCAGGGCTATCTACAACGTGATGGATTGGTCACCAGTCTATGCAGGGCCAAGTATGTCTGAGGGTTGCACCCCACGGAAACTACCATTTGTGGACATGAAGTTCAACCTCGGGCTATGATATGGTGGGGCTAGCAATCCCCCGTATGTTTAAATCAACAGAGTCCTATAAGTGGCTCCTCACCAGGGTCATCATATCGGTTATTACTTTTTGCTAGCGATCAATCAGATTCAATTGATCTTGAGGAGCGGACAGTACGTCCGCAAAGCAGTGGTCAGGCTATGCATGTGGCAGCACGGTACCGAGCAAAGTTTAGCATGGCATTATCAAGACTGTTCATTCAATTGACTGGAGGTGAATGAATTACTGGATAAAGCGAGTTTAGAGCTCGAATTTTCTGCTAAACAGTATCAAGTTGAGGGCCGAAAGTCGAGCGTAGTCTAAACTTTGCTAAGACCGCCGTCGTAATCATCTTTACCTCATATTCCGGCGGCCTTAGGATCACCGGACCGTCCAACCTGAACTTGCTCACTGACCACTGCCAACTGATGAGCAAGACGTCACACGTAGGCGCACGCACCCGACCTTCCCAGTCCCGACGGCGTCTGGCCATGGGTGAACGTCTCATCCGTTTCGTTCCTTGGCACAGTTACACGTCACGCCGAAACACGGCTGCGGACGCTTGTCGTGTCGACATTTTGACAGGGTAAGTATGCCACCACCCCGAAACTTTTGGGTTTTATTGAGCATGAGGCATTTATCAAGATCGCCAAGATGAAAAAAAGCACGTTCGTCCGAATTGCATGGCGAACCGAACACGAGGATCGTAGCTTTAAAAAAAAACAGGGTCCAAAACAACTCGTGGCCGCTCAAACTGCCTGGAATCATCGCACCAATTCTTCAAGTACACGGGGTTGGCTGAGTATAGTTGCGCAACACTTTGGTTATCTTTTCGTATGATCAAATAGAACGATGGTCATGATCGCACAAACCCCCACAGATTGATACGATCAGATCATTCGAGACCACGACAGCCCGACTAGACCATATGGAGACAGCGTGTCTGATGGTATTATGCCAAATCGGAACATTCGGATCAACGAGGCGCGCTTACGACCATCGGCCTCGTGGCACGCCTCATGGCCGACGGCACATTCTCCTCCCGACGATGTCGGACTCAGAATACTCTTGCACTTGACACTGTGTGTACGCTGTCCCCGCGTTCCTGTGACTTCTCCCGCTTATCTCGCTCATACAAGGTAAAAATTGCAGGGCGTCTTGTCATTTTAGCAGAGAAAAGGCGAGAAACTATTTGTACAAATTAAGTAACGCTCGCAATATGTCCTACTTTGTGATGCTTATCCCGATGGTCTGTATGTATACACAGTAGGTTTTGCATAGTAGATCATGATTGTGGGGAGTACATCTGTCCAGCAGTCAAGGTAATGGTACAACATTAGGATGGAGCAAAACAGGTTCCGGTACTATGGAAGAAGCGCCAGTATCCTGGTAACAAATGTGCAAGAGAAAACCACAACTGTAAACCATGTCAGAACGTCGGCACGAAAACAAAAGTCGCGGAGGGACTTACACTATAGAGATGACACGATCTTTGATCCACTTGGGCGCCCTGGAGCAACATGAAGCGTATGCCCACCAAACCAGCAAATGCGACAAACACCGCACTGCATATCACGTCCACCTCCCATAGACACGTGAGGCAGACGGACCACAGCGGGAGTCCGACCATGACCGATATGCGCGCCAGAACGGGGAACACGATGGGGAGCGTTTTTCTTCCAATCAGGCGATCGCCTTCTGCGTCCTTGAAGTCTTGGCAATGGAGTGTCGTGGCGAATATCACCATACTCATGGCCACGGCAATCAGTGCGACCGGCTCTATTGCGGACCTATCGCATCCTACGTTCCCATCGTAAATGAATGGTGATAAGAATAGCGCGTAGAGACTTACCAGCAGTGAGAGTTCCACCTAGCTCGAACAAAGAGTAGCCTACTGCAGTCACAATATTCTTGGAGAGCCAATGTTCATGGCCAGACAGTTCGTTGTACCAGATGAACAACGATGCGAGCACGACGCTGACGGTGAAAAGATGGGTGCTGTACAAGGCAGAAAGCCACAGGCAAGCGGGGGTCAAGAGCCAACGTAAAATCGTAGCGTCCCGGACGCTGATGAGGCCAGCTGGAATCGGACGAAAGGCCTTATTCCTCTCGTCCTCTTCCGGGTCGACCAATTGGTTCGCGACGTTGAATTGTAAGAGATGCAACCAGATCCAAAATATTACACTGGGAAGACGTTTGAAGTCGCAAAGGGGCGAAGCAGCTACAGCGAACAATGTCTGGAGCACATCGTCAACATACGCGACGCGAGCATATCGAGGAGGATGCTTACTACAGGGATGACGGTCGTGATGATGTCGGATTTCGTATACCGGTATAGAACACGAACAGTATGCTCAATGCTTCGCCAGTATACGAATCCCATCATGTCGAGGTCGTGAAATCGTGGAGGAGGGGCCCTTACGAAAACCAAGGACCGAACCCAAGGACATTATATAGATACGGTGTCTGTCATGGTTCCTAAATCTGGCCCAAGCGATCGAAGTCCTTGAAAGGAAAGGTTTGAGTATATCACAGCCGAAAGTGTGCGTTGCGTTGTTCGCGAATACATATGTAAACAGTTTGTGGACATGACATACATGTTTGGTTCCTCACGATAAGCCGACATCAGGAATAGTCGCGGTGTTATCGCACCACCGATTCTCCTTGTACAAAGGTTGCGGCATGAGATTGATGCTCCCTGAGACTTAGGACCCACAACTACGAAATTTAATGGTTGTATTGAGGAACCGACTAGTTCCGTTTGTTACACGTCTGAGGTGGCTGCTGGATCATGCATCATGGTCGGAGTCCGGCTCAGATGCGACAAACGATATCCTTTTACTACCAATATAGACTAAGATCCAACCACACCATGTTTCCAGTATTTCTCGCGCGAGCTGCAATCTCTTTCCCATTCTCAGCGCCCCACGTCTTGCACTTCATGTGAACAGTGATACTCTTGGTTCTGCAGATGAGATCAGCAGAAACACTACACGTCCCTGTTTCAGGTGTCTATCAAAATTTCCGTCAGAATCCGGATCAGAGAGCGATGTCAAGTCATTGTGGCCCACCAAGTTCCCGTAGACAGTCTATTTGTGTCTGGATATCGCACAGCTGCGCAACCAGTGCCGCGTGTCGCTTTTCCAGCAAAGAGAAGGCCTCGTCATTATCACCGCCCTCATCCCGATACTCATCGGATCGAATCACCTCAGACAACGACAACGATGGTAGACTTAGAAACCGGCTAGAGTGAGAGGCGATGGTTGCCGTCGGCGTTGTGCTTCTGCGGCTCAGCATCGACAAAGCTGAACCAGGGCGTGGGCTTGGGCTTGGGCTGGGAGGCCCCTCCGATCCTGATTCCGTTGCCTCGGACTCCGACGCAGCACGGACAGGTGGGAAGTCAGTAGACGCCCTGCTCACGTTCGTTACGGTAGGCGGTGGTCCAAACCTGAGCTCCTTCTTGATCGCCATCGTTCGGGTGATGGAACCAAGGATTCGAGGCTTCCTACCGCTCGCAAGCACCTTTTTTCGCGCGCTCATCCCAATGCAATCCACAAGCTGTCTCATCGCCTCACGGTCGGATACCGCGCGACGCATGGGCGTGCGACCAGTGGTGTTCGTCCGTGTGACTGTATGATAGCCAGCCGCGTTTTGCGCACGAATGGGTGTTGCAAAGGAGCCCGGGTGGCCAGATGACACCTCACTCCACCCGTGGGCCGGGAACGAGCTAGGCTGCACAGGAAGTAGAGGCCGAGGAGTTTTCACGACGTCTGGCGCTCTCCGACCGCCATCCGACGGTGGGAATGCATCTCTGGGTGGTCCCCAAGAAAAACCAATGAAGGAAGCCTCAGCTGGAGGAGATCCAGATCCAGAAGTCGGGCGGGGAGCTGAGCGTAGTATGGATAAGCCTGGAGACGCGCTCAGGGTAGACTGAAACAACGCAGAAAAATGGAAGGGACGTGAAACACTTTCATCTTGGGAATCCGACAGCGAACGACATAAATCGACGGCAGATGTTGGGTATGTAAAGCATGGCACGTGAAGCTCCGTCGGAGCGTCATCTAGAAACTTGCCGTTACTAAAGGGACTGAGTATTGAATGAACATGTATTACCGGCTCCAACACTTGCCCAGTGTATGTACTTGAAGAATGCATGCTCGGTGATTTCCAAAACGTTACGACGACCAAGCCGACGTTCACGGGAAATCAGAAGCCTTGGAAGTGTGAGACCACCCACCGGGGTACATAGAAGAGATGCTTACCGTTGCAACAGATCTTGGCAGGGTTCCGAAACAGGGACGGACTTGCTGAATCGCAGGCTGGTCTAGTAGTGTATGAGACCATAACGATAGCAATGATCAGCAAGGGGCAGACCTTGTGGTTCATAATTTTAAGGTACGTTGTTCCAATATCGTTAGCAAAGAACGGGGTAACGCCGTATATTAACTCGTAAAGCATGACTCCAAGACTCCACCAATCTGTTTCCAAACCACATGTGCTAGCGGACTGCCCTACGCCAGGAGAGGCTGAAGACTCATTGGAGAGCTCGAGCACAAGTAGAGCGTCCTCGTGTGCTTGCAGAATTTCTGGAGAAATATAATCACAGGTACCGCAAGGGACCAATGAATGACGTTGTGGAATGTTCTGGCTCCCATCCGGTTCGGGGGGAGACAGGGGTGCTGCAGAACCAAAGTCGATCAGACGTAGATGAAAACTTGAAGTCAGGACAAAGTTATGGGGTTTAATATCGCTGTGTTGTGGTTCGAGTAGTATCCACGTTGTTTGAATGAAGGCATACCGATGTGCAAAACCTTGAGAGTGACACCAATGAATTGCGCATACAGCTTGGGGAGCCCACCATTCTAAATCAGCTTCCAAGACTCTGCCGCCATGAGGACTAGATTCAAGCACGTCCCATAACGTGCCGCCCTCTGCGTAATCCATGACGAGGTTTAGGTGTGTGGAGGTCTGGAACGCACACAAAAGATGGGGTGCCCATCTGGTGCGCCTGGCAAGAATTAAGACATCGCGTTCGATCTGCGGGGAGCATTGCTGTTCGAGCTTGGGTCAATTGCAGTAAAAGCGGCTGCTAAGATAAATTACCTCACGACATCTGAGAGCGAATGCTCTTTCGATTGACTTGCGAACATAGACACGTCCATCAAGAACACAGTTGACGACGTCAATCTAGGGCCTGGGCTGAGTGAAGAAAACGCGAGCGCCAATGACGAGACAGACGACACCGAATTGGCCGCGATCTAGCGTGCCGAGTACGACGAGATCTTTGTCGGTAAAACGTAGTGAATCGATTTTGATAGTTTTTGCTGCATTCAATAAATTAATTGGAAAAGACGACCATTAGAAAAAGGACGTGCAGGTTTTTCCGATTGCATTCTGACCGTGCAGAAGACGGTCGATGGCGACACCCTCGTCGTCGTCATCGCGAGGGTGTAGCAGTGAGCCGAGAAGGTCTTTTCGTTCCGCCCACGACAAAGACATCATGCATCACTGACGACTCTCGTTTGGTGTTGTTTATCTGGGGGCCGACGTCTGCTGTCATTCAACTTGACTGTGCATCAAAGTCAATGGACAATGATATCCATCCGATTTCAACTAGCAGGCCGAGGTGCGTTGTCTTTCCAGATTGACAACTCTCTAAGTCCGGCGCTCGCTACCACGAGATGACTAAGCCGTCAATGGTCATTCTGAAACATGACGGGAATGTCCACTCACTTCTCGTGATTAATTACTTTCCTGCTTAACAACCCCATCGAGGGTCGTGCATGCGTGGAACTGAAGACTACAACATGGTGTGGCGCAGTCCTCGCGTAACTGGCACGCTGATTTTGTGTGACTTATCCTCTCCATCGGAAGCCTTCCTCCCGTTGATCTGGATCACAAAACTTGCTGTCTCTCGCACCGATCACTCATGAATGTCAAGGCAAGGAGCCCCTGCATGAGAGCTGGGATTGAACTGACCACTACGGGTTGACCTGACACGTGTATCCGCCACCGGCTCCCGGATCCAAGTAGAACGCACACATCCCCTGTTTGACAAGGTAGGCCCCTCTCAGAAGTTCCATTACGATGTGCATTTTGGAGCCAGGTTCCGTGTTCGTACTTGGTTAGACCTTGCGGTGACCACCAGGCGGCGAGATCTATGCTGCCGGCAACATTGATTGAATATCTCACACTTTGGGCCCGTTCACAGACGAATAGATCCAAAACTCCAGACAGGGAACCCTGCTCTGTCCGTTATCACTGGCAAACTCCTTGCGGTGACCGCCGCTGGCAATCTTGATTGAATATCTAGACCCGTTCACAGACACCGATCTACTAAAACCTCCAGGCAGGGATGTTCGTTATCACTGGCAAACTCAAAGTTTTGGGGTGATTGATCCATCCGAAGGCATCTATACCGTTTCCTCGGTTCCACCAAGGCTTATCATGCTCCACAAAGGCACACCAGGAGACGCCGTGACTTCGAGCGTGCCGCATCGCCGAGCAGGATTATGTATTTTGAATTACGAAAGGAACATACCCACCTCATGTGAGGGAAAAGGGCTGTCGGCGGGCCTGACTGAGCTAACTGAGCCGACAGTACGGGAGCCCGACAAGATCAAGTTACACGCTCGACAAATTTCAAATTGGAGATGCAGTGCTCATGGGATAACTGAGAGAACCGTTGATCATGATAGTAACCGACGTCCGCATTATGCAGGTGAGTAGTAGTCCCACTGCCACTCGGCCACCCATCTTTCCAACTGTCATTCACCTAGTCCTTGGATGCAAAACCACTGAGAACACAAGCATATATGCGCTTCGGAGTATGTTCCTCAACGAAGTGGGCTGAACAGTTCACGATCGGGGTCCAATGGTCTGGTTTAAGCCTCGGCCAAAATTTGCTTTGCACGCAGTTAGCCAATGTCGTTTTCTACTTGGAGATACTCAGTCTCCCCTAGCCAGATTCTCGTTCTCAGAAGACAGCCGTTCTGACCTCATGAAGGCAATACTGCAAAACTTAAATGGAACATACCAACTATATTTGGACCGGAGAGCGTGCACGTCATATTGTAAGTGATATTGTTCTGATCGAGGCAGGAAAACTGAGAGGAAACCCATGTTGAAGATTCAGTCTGCAGGATACTAAAAAGGTGTAAGGCTGGATGTTCAAGTATCTTTTGGTTTGTGTCCAATCTGACGCTCATCAGATTTGGTTGCAACGATTCTCGAAGATCTACTGGCAAAGGCGCCCAACGGACGTGATTTGACTTCAGATAGGATATCACGATAATGTATGCGCGCCAAGCCATGTGAAGATGTTCATATAGAGGAGCCCCAAGATGCCGCACACGCGGTTGGATCTATGACATCGGCGATTGACGGGGAAAGAGATATTAAAGGTATGTGGTGTGTTATACTACACAACTAAATATATCGGTCGAGATCGTGCCTCGGGTACTTTTTTCTCTTCTGTTCCTTGAACGTTCCTTGTGACTGAACTGTGCGCTCTGGATACTCAGTCGATGTTATCCATCAATACGAACAAGGTCTGTATGTTGATGTTCTTCGAACGTCGTTGGTTGACGACCACTTACTTGTTGTTCATGGATCAACGAGTAAACCATCCTTAGGCTCGTACGATGATTGACTTGCTTATGTTCATTCAGGCCACGACCTTCCGTCATGCTGATAGGCTTTAAAGATGCGATCGGGGAGGCAGTGAGAATCCAATAAGTGACGATGTGCGGGTACTTACATTACACCGCTGATATAGAAGTGTTTCCCAGCAAAGACGCTCATATCCTCCGCGAGGCTAGTGATGTTGCATTGAACTTTACAGGCACCTCCGGTAATGCTCAGAGCAGTTCACGAGACACGGCTGCTGATGGTGCCATGGCCAGCGAATCACAGCCTGGTTTTGGTATGATCTTTCTGATGGTCATCCAAGGTACAAGTCTGAACGTTAGGTTCTTCGTCTCTCTGTTTCCCCCTGCACAATTTGAGCGCTGGCTGAAATATCATGGTCAGGGGCCGAGGTTAACCCAGATTGTCGTTGGCTTCTTACAGTGTTATACATTCAGAACAGGCTACCCTAATCTTCCAAACAATCTCCTCGTCACGGGTTCACCCAGAACTTGACGACCTCGTTGTGCTGTCTGACCTCCAGAACTGATCATGCATGAATGTGTATGTCTCAAAAAAAAGTCAGTACCGCACCGACGAAGAACAAGAGAAAACGGATACGCATATGACCCGAGCCCACGTCCAATACGCGGCGTGTGGTCCCAACGGTCACCACGTCTCCGTTCAAGTTCATGTCTAACCTGACGACGCTCCTGTGTCTCCCTTCATCGAGGCATTATCTGCAAGGTGGACGAGACTCGTCGGTATCTCCGCCATCGTTCGTTGCGTTACTATTCCCTGCATGACGCACCAGACCAAGCGACTCAGCCTGTTCCTGAACCCCATTGAGCGAACATCACGAGAAACTGGGAGATGGCTCACCGCGTCCGGTGTCTCGTCCAGCCTCCAAGTCCATTTGGGTCCGAAATGGCACTAAACATGGCATCGCAGAATGCCTCGCTGATCGCCCCGATACGCCTGCGACACTGTTGCACGATAAATCCCACAGCATTCCAGACGAACCGGTGTCTTACATGTCGAAATCGTTTTCGGGGGGCGGCAAACGGGCGCAATCATAGCAACAAACGGGGGATACTATAAGGCTCAAATGTCGGTCGATCGAGCCGCGTAACACTCGGATGAACGCAGTACTCGATTGACCAATTGATGTAAATGTACCAGATAGCGGCTTTGTTACTATCGGAGACACAACTTGAAAGGCTCATGTCCACTCATTCTCCTTGTTAAGTCCCAAGGATTACGAAGTTAAGGGGGAATTCGCCCTCGAGCCCCTCCTGGTTACCCTCCCCAAACCATATTTGTTCATCCCCTTCGAACAACCTCGCTGTCTTGGCTCCAATCTGAAGCTTGTAGGTACCAGATAGTTGTAGTGCGAACGGGTATTTGCTCTCGAATTCACCAGTGCCTTTCTGTGTAGATTTACCTCCTCCAATGCTAACTATCGCCAGATGTTGTTCCTGAGAACCACCAGGGTATTCAATGCGAACTGTACGCGATGGAGGAGGCTCGAAATTGGCACTGATGTTGTCACCATCACCAGAAACTATGAGCTTCTGTGACAACTGCATGGTAAGACTCGTGATTTTTGGATCTTCTATGAGGCGATCGAGCGACATGTCAGAGACGAACTGTGTGCATGACAACCTGAGAAATGTGCTTACCAGGCATGCTAGCAGGTGAGAATAAAGATTGTATCAAAGAGCCTAAGCCAAACACGGGCCAGTGGGGGGAGGAGGGACGGCGATATCCTACCTATGAGATCGTTCGATAGACTGGAGAGAGTCGATCGATAGGCTGGGAATGGATTTTAATGGGCCTTGTCATGGTCTCTTATCCTAATCTGTATCTTGGGCCGTGATGCAGGTCATCGATCATCGATGTATCCACAATATTCACAGGCTAGCAGCGTTGATTTAATTCATGGTGGTGGTGGCAAGTTTAGCAAGAGAGGAAGGCGTGGCATTGCATGAGAGCTGGTTAATAAATTATCCGCTATAATGATAGGTAACCCGACTCCACCCAGACAGGACGCTACGTGTAGATTGCGAAGAGTAAGCATGCATGTCCCGTTGTCAATGCGACGTTAAAAGCAAACACACGCTGGCCCTCGTTCGACCATGTGCTCTGGAGCATCCCTGGCAGCGTCATCGAGCCGCACAACAGACTCGTCTGCTTCTATGACCATGCTGCATGAGCGGAACAGAATGTCGGATGCACCCTTGGGCCTTGGCATCCAGCCAAATCTTGCCGCTCTTTTCCTTGATCTCGCCTCCGACGACGCCGTTGATCTCCATGACCGAAAGCATACCACTTGTTCTTGGAGTTGAAAGTGATCCAAAACAGACGTCTCAAGTTGTCCAGAAGGAAGGTGCTGTCGATGTTCAGGCTGGGAACCGAAAGTGCCTCGGAGAAGCGGAGGGTCGCCGTGTCGGTGGGGTCACCTTTGATGGCGCGCTCGGCGACGGGAGGTGCGTATATATAGCAGAATTGAGCGGTTGTGTGGCTCGACCTAGTCTGGTGACCAGACTAGCATGACAGCATGGAATGTGTGTTTTTCCAGTAAAATTTTCAGAGCATAGCTTATTTGGTCAATTGGTCTCTTGTCCTCACAACGACGATGGCGACGTGGCAGCCCCAACTTCCAACACGTTCATGACACGAACACGAACATGAACACGAACACGAACATGAACACGAATCCTCGTGTACATTCACCTCTCCCCCGCCCTACTCTCGCTCTTGCGCTTCCTGCACACCCGTTCAAATCCCCATCGTACCCCGACTCGTTCGTACCCACCAGTTCACCTGTTCATCGCCACACCCGTTCTTGTTCGGCAGTACAACAAGCGCACCTCCCAGTATTGATTTCGCACCTACTCGACTTTAGCTGTATCCACAAACGCCCCTCACACGACCGCATGTCCGCCCGTCTTTGTTTCCGTGTCACCTCGACTTCAACGATGCACCCTCAAGTCCATTTGGGTCCGAAATGACGCTCATCGCAGAATACCTCGCTAATCACCCCGATACGCCACGATTGCACGATAAATCCCACAGCATTCTAGACGAACTGGTGTCCTACATGTCGAAATCGTTTTCGCAATCATAGAAACAAACGGGGGAAGTATTACTATCAGGCTCAAAACTCGGTCGAGCAGCATAACACTCGGATGAACGCAGTACTCAATTGACCGATTGATGTAAATGTATCAGATAGCGGCTTTGTTACTACCAGAGACATAACAAGCGCTCACATCCACTCATTCTCCTTGCGGATTCGTGTGCGTGGTTTGGAAGCTAAGAAAGAATTCGCCTTCGAGCCCCTCCTGCTTACCCTCCCCAAACCATATTTGTTCATCCCCTTCGAACAACCTCGCTGTCTTGGCTCCAATCTGAAGCTTGTAGGTACCGGATAGTTGTAG
>JBBPRO010000629.1:0-14408 GCA_038093055.1 Boletus mariae
GCAGAATAGCGTCCAGTTCTTCATCGGAAAGGTAGCGGTTGTGCTTGTCCTTGTGCATGATGCCCGGGGCATTCATGATAATTTGGGTCTGGTCTTGATCTTTGCCAAGAGTGTGTTTCATGGGTTGGGAACCATCAGCACATAGCATCATAGAGGAGTAAGAAGGATGTACCCGGCCGACAAAGTAGCCTCCCCTGCTGCTTCTCTGGCTTTTCGTTTCATCACCTCCATCTTATTAGGATCCACATTCTCGTCCACAGGCTCAGCAGCCCAACTCTAAGTAGTTCGGCTCTGCTCCCGTTTTCCCGCTCCGTAGCACTTGCAATTGAAGGGCCGGTAAACGTCGCGCGGGGAGGAGAGAAATAAAAGGAGGAAAAGGCAGTAGAGTTGCTTGGCTGGAAGGGACGGCAGGGGAATGCGACTAGTTGGTGGCATACAGGAGATGTCGAGCGATGTGGCAGTGTACTGGTAATCTATTACTCAAAGACTATAGTTACTACACTATTTACAAAAAAACAGTGTCGATATGAGTTATATAGCTTTGGATACAGCGTAGAAGAAGTCCTTATCGAAGTATTTGTTCAGGAAGAAAGATTCAGAGGCAAAAATACTATTCGAGTGAGTAAGACGATTGTCAGCAACGGCGGCGAAACGAGGTGTGATGTGCGAGTAAGATCTCAACTGGTCCAATGGAAAAACCTCACCGAAATCACTGCCATTCGCGCACTTTGCTCTCTTGAGCACATGGAGGCCCGTAGCGGTCTCAGTCAGACCACCGTGCTGAGCTACGATGTCCAATCTCTGTGCATATACGAGAGCACGGTTTGCCCACGCAATCCGAGTGTTTCTGGGGGAGGCAGGACACATGATTAAGCGCACGAGAATGACAGAATGTCCTATATGATGTCCAAAATAAGTCAGTGGTTTGCGCCACCGTTTGAGCGCAATGGCAACATACCCTGCAGCCCACTCCCTGGCCATTGATATAATTCATCCACATGCAGTATGCCAGCACTATATCTGCCATGTTTCCAGTCGCGATCAGGTGGGTGGGCATGAATAGTGAACGTCGAGGATGTCTCTTCTGGATCGTAGTAAGACTTTTGTTGCACACGAGCTTTCCACCATACTTGAAGTTCTGTGAACGGAAGTTTTACATCAGATGAAGATCGCCTTGTACCAAAGGTATGAAAGCGATTAAGGGGATATGTCATTCCCTCGCAATTTACGTAGTCGCCCAACGCTCCACGAAGATCCGGGAGCTCGAATTGATTAGCAACTTCATCAACAAGCTTGCGGTGAAGGTTGGGCTCCATGTTCAGGTGGATGGCTGTCGAGCCAGTGATGATGGTACAAGGTGGAAAGCTGGACGCATTTGTGGGGGCGCTAGTGACCCTTGCCGCGACCTTGAAAAAATCAGTTACCTTTCGTTTTGCTGACCACAGATCCTGTAAGACGTCGTCGGGTCTAGTACCGACATCATGACCGTCCTCTGATCCACTGTCCTCCTGCTCTCCTTCCACCCCAGCAGCTGTTTGAACCGTTCGGAGGAGGACCGCAGTCTCGAACAGCCGGCGTTTCTCGTCGCGATCAAGGATGCAGCAAATCTGGTCGTTGTAGTCCTGATTGTTTGTCATGGATGCCGGGTCCTTCACGACTTCAATGTGAGCATGTTCTGTTGTATCTGCTGACCATTGCAGCAAGGACCCCACATGCGCGATACTTGGCACAACGTGTTGCATCAGTTCTAGTTTCGGAATATTGAAATGGTCTAGCACGGTCTTTTGACCTCGACGAAGTCCATGGTCAAGGATCACCTGCTTGTATTCATGAAACTCGTCGAGCGCAGCCCCGATCCTGTCCCGCACCCGTGAAGTAATAGCTGGGGCCTGCGATAAATATCTGAAATCCATCAGGGCACGGATCGCCCTGACGACATTTGAGTCAACACCACCAGCGATTACGGCAATGAGGTATCGCTGAACATCTCTTTGTGTCCGTCTGGTGACCTGCTTGAGCTTTGTGATCCCACTGTTGAAGTGGCAAAGGCCGGTGATCTTGGGAAGAACAGAGAATCGGAAGTTAAGTTCATCGTCACCAAGGCCACATCTGCACCAGCGGACATCGTGATCCCAACATTGCCGGTGCCAGTAGTGAAGTGCTTCAGGCGTTAAAAATCGATAGGGATCTGCGTAAAGCCAGTTACGCCAGCATGGTAATGCTACCCCACTTAGGCGATACTCTTCACATGCTCGGAAATAGGCCTCGAGTTGCTCCACGAGGTGACTGACCAAGTTGAGTTGGTATAGGGTCAATGCTGCGGTACGTGGCGCATGCCTGTGACGGTCCCCAAAGTTTTTACTTGTAGCGACGGTGACCGGGGATGTTTGACCTCGCACACATGCGAACATGCAGGCTTCGGGGGTATTGCCGATGAAAGAGGCAATTGGGGTGAAACAGTAGCGCAGATTGCCTAATGGATCGGGCATCATGCACCCGTATTGCGCTGCTTCTTTGAGGGGCTCGAGGATAATATCCATGCATTGGTGGTAGAGACGGGCTTCGAGAACTGAGCGCATGCGGAGGGTCTCGTGAAGGAACTCGGTGATCGGCATAAGAGCGAGAAGTAGAAAAGCGTGTGACGAAGCCTTGTTCCGCACTTTCATTCTGATGTTGGCTAGACTGATCAATACGGGATGTGCGACCTTGCCTCCAGATATGTTGGTGATATGCGTTTTATCTGATGACAAAATAACACCGCACAATGTGGCGCCAATAGGCAACATTGTCTAGGATGGGCAGTCAGTACACGAAGCTTTCGCAATGTGCAAGTACTCACTTGCATCTCCCAGCAACCGTCACTACTCATCCACTCGCCGTATACCCTCACGTTACGCTCAGCGTCCGTATAATCGCGGTGTGGGACACAATCCATATCATTTTTAAACAGTGGGTGGTTGAACAGCAATTTGACGCAGTTGAGAGGGTCACGGTAGTAGAGATCTGTAGGTCCAACATGGTCCAGACGGCAGAGATTTGGCACGTGAACGTAGTTCCCGTGCCGTCCGAAAGGAGAGGGGAAGTGTCTTGACCTGGGAGATATTCAGTACTACATTAAAAGTACATATGATCTGCTTATGAGGTTTAAAGATAAATATTCATCAATAGCATGCATGCTGAGACCCGATTTCAAGAGAAAATTCGTGTGCGACCAGTCATTCGAGTCAGCAAACGGATAGTGGACGTTTTTGATGCGGTGGTCTGCATACGGGTCCTGATCGAACTTTGAGAGGAACATTTCTCCCGCTCCATAGATAACGCTAGCACCTTCATAATAGTCCACTACCCATCTGGATGGATTTTGAGGTTGGGGGTCTGGAACATCTTCCATCGGAACGTCCTTGTCAGGTTCCGCTAAAAGCTGAGCGGGGAATTCATGTTCGTATGGGTCTTCAGCTGGAGAGAAGGCGAGCGAAGGTCCAGTGGGCGGTGAACGTGGGGAAGATGAGGTGCGTTCAGGCGCAGGGCTCGAGGAGCGAACATCAGGGACTACGAGATGATATTGATAGTTGTCATCGTGGCAGCGAGAGCAGGGCTGTTGGAGATGCTGCGTGACCCCGTCCGGCGTAGAGAAAAATTTGAGACACCTAGGGCAGTTAGGCATGAGAAACTAGTGCCTGGAGGAAACACTGACCACGCAATATATGTGTTGAGCAGACGACCGGGTATGGACACAACGTGTGTGATAGTACTACTAGGTGATCATTGATGCCATCGATTAAGCCTTTCAAGAGACGAGTGTTGAATATGGACTAAGTTAGATAAGCTGAGGCTCGCTAACGCCATTCGAATTTTCAGTTCTCCCCCACGTCCTCAGCATGGAAAGTGGCCGACACCACAGTTCAAAAAATTCTCCTCGGCCGGTATACGATAAAACAATGGCATTGAAAGGCCCTAGGACACCTGGCGAGGACAATTCACAGTCTCTTGCCTCCTCAGATCCCGTAGTACCTGTGTCGTCCCAGTATCCCCCCCACTGAATCCATGGCTCCCGGACTGCCATTCCAGTTGTCGGTACTCCTAGCGCCATCGGCGCCATTCGCATTCCTAAGTCGACCATTGTCTCCCAGTTTAAGACACCCACACCTACCAGGGGTTCGCCCTTGGCAATTCAAAGCTTCCCAGTGCCCAGAAGTAGCAGAAAGGTAAGAATCTATGTACATATCGTAACACTTGTGAATACTGACACAGGGGTTAAGAATCGGGACGAACCATCAGATCCCGAGCAGGACAAATTCGAATTGGAAGACGGGCAGTTAATTCTCGAAGTTGCAAGGGTGCGTCGTGTTGTTTGTCAGCTTGAGCATGACCTCGTTGAGGCCAAAGGTGCGGAGAACTTTGCTCTCTGCAATCTGTATAAGCATCGGGCCACGGAAGCAGGGAAGATACTGGCGGGTGCCGAGTACGAAGTTGGCTGCGTTCGGAGTTTACTGCGCAACACTAATATCGGCCACCAAATCTTGGATGTATCACACAAGCCGAAGCGCCGCTGCGTGTCTCTGTCCTCTCTTTCCAGTAGTCCTACCAGCTATGCTCAGAATGGCCTCCAAGCTAGTACGTCCGCGTTTCTGGGTGTATCACTTGCATGCTAACTTAGTTCATGTCGTCAGCAGAGCCCTCTGACTCCGACCCTCACTCTGACTTGTAGTTATCCTGTTGTATCTATTGTGTTACTCTACCTGCAGACCTGTCATACCTGCAATGCGTGTATTGCCCCATATCTGCGCGTAGGCAACTGCATGGGTACCACATACCCATGGTGGGTTATGGGTATGGGTACCTGGGGGTGTGGGTAGGGGTCTGCCCTTCTGACACCCTACCTCATACCCATACCCCTAAGGTGGGTGTGGGTTATGGCTATATACCCACATGGTCATGGGTATGTACCCCTGGTGGGGTATAGATGGGTATGGTCAAGACTGGGTAAAGATGCTGACTTATCTCTATTCCAAACATATACTGAAGGATATGTCATGCACCTCGTAGCAATTTTCCTCCATTCCAAACTTTAAAACTAATATGTACCTCATTGACATGCCAATGCGCACTCTCTTCGCCTGCCCAGTCACCCAAAACCTCACTCCATACTGTTTGTGTCCCTCCTCACTAGCAATGCATTCCAAAACCTCCCTCTCTACAACGCGACGAGCCACAAAGCTAACAGATAAAGCTAGAGCTGCTCTGGAAGATAGATTAGGCCCCAGTTTGTCAAAAAAAGACGGAACAGAAACCCAAACTCACAAATCCCATGCGGAAGATGATGCCCACAGTACTGGCAATGCGGACCATGGAACTAACAAGAAGCGCTGCCGCATTGAGGTCAAGGAGGCCAAAGAGGCCAACAAGAACGATAGAACGGAGATCGAGATTATGGAGGAAGACTTGACTCCCGAGGAAGAACTTCGTAAGTATCAAACAGTTCCTTCATGTGCAATCACTCAGATCAGCTTCGAGAACATATGATGAAGGACTAGACCTCACCTATATATGCATTTTTCGAACCAATCCCTACTGTTGAAGAAGCTAGTGGTCGGCGCTCGCACATTTTCAAGTGCTGTGCGAGGGCTTGTAAGGTCACAGTGCGTCGGTACCTTGACACTACTGATGCTCGCTCCACTGGGAACATGCGAAAGCATGCAAAGAGGTGTTGGGGAGAGGAAACCTTGAAGGCTGCAGATATCGCAAAGAATGCAGCTGAAGTGCGCGAGAAGATCGTTGGTGGCATCCTACGCACAGGGTCAATTGTACAGGCATTCGATAAAAAAGGTCAAGGAAAGGTCACTTACTCGCATAGGCAACATACACGTGCCGAAACAAAGTGAGTGTTTGCTATCATCAAAATTCCCATTTCGTGATGTCGTGGACAGGGCAGAGATAGTAAAATGGGTGTGCGAGAGCCTGCGACCATTTGCAATTGTCGGAGATCAGGGCTTTCAGTCTCTGATGAAAACAGGGCGCCCAGAGTATTACATACCTTCGGAGACAACTGTCGCACGCGACGTTCGACTTGTATTTGCAAGAACACGAGTAAGAGTTGCTAAGATGTTGAAGGTAGTTTTTGATATGAGGTTGCATGGCATTGCGTGGCTGAACGAACTCACCAGGAGTACAACGGAAAATTGAATTTCACTACGGACGCTTGGACTGCCCCAAACCATCGTGCGCTCGTTGCATTTTCAGTCCATCTGCAACACAAGGGGACACCGCTGAGTTTCCCATTAGATGTCGTTGAGCTGGCAAAGGTAACATACCTCGGGGCATGATAATAGCATTGAACTAACTCCCCCCAAGTCGCACACAGGGGAAGAACTCGCAAAAGCATTCCGAGACGTTCTGCAAGAGTTTCAGATTGATGATAAAGTCCGTCCTTGAGCGGGAGCGATGAATAGACCAACTCACCTTGATATAGATCCTGTGCATCACCTGCGACAATGCGTCCAACAACAATGTGATGATTGAGCAACTGCACAATATGCTCTTCGACTTCGATGGAAGATCCACGCACGCACGGTGCTTCCTGCATACTACAAACCTTGTGGCGAAGTCGCTGATAAAGGAGTTTGATGTGATGCCGAAACGGCGTTGTCAAGACGGAGCGGATGGCACGAATGACGGTACGTTGAGTGCCAACGAGGCACAATTGGCAAGGGAACTCGAAGAACTGGGCGAGGGTATTGAGCAAGAGGATTTTACGACCATCATGGCACTGGAGTTGACGGATGAAGAGAGAAACGACGACATTGATGGTTTGATTGATGAGATCGGGTCCTTGAGTGACAGCGAGCGTCGTGAATTGCTGAAAAATATTAGGCCCATCAAGTTAGCACTTGTGAAGGTGAGATAAAGAAATGATTGACGCACCTTTTCGAGTACTGAGTTCAATGGCAGATCCGAAAGCTTGCATACAAGCTCATTCATTCCACCACAAAGCTGTTGCCGGCCTGGCAGAACACCCTCCGAGCGATGGAATTGAAGGTCACAAACATGCCACGTGATGTGCCGACTCGGTGGAATTCGACATTGGATATGTTGGTATACGCTCTGAAGCATCGTCGGGCGGTCGATAGCGTAACCCAGGATCGTGCACTGGGACTGAGAAAATTCGAGCTGGACGATGAGGAATGGGGTTTGTTGGAACAGTTGCACGACGTCCTCAAGGTGCGCAGCGAGTCAATGCACGTGACTGGTTGTAAACAACAGTACATACAGATCCTCAAGGACGCGACACTCTACTTCTCGCGTGGTACTCCTAACCTTGCAGCTGTCATTCCTGCCATGGACCTTATCGACGAGAAGCTGACGACCTACTCACTCAATCGCAAGTACAATCCCGCTATCCGTGCAGCCATCGGTCTTGCAAAACGAACACTCAACCGGTACTACCAGCTTACGGACAGCTCTGAAGTATACCGGATCGCCATGAGTAAGTGTTCCAATACTTCGTAGGCGTAAAATTGCTCATACTGCTTATAGTCTTACATCCGCATCACAAACTCAGCTACTTCAAGAACGCAAACTGGGAGGAGAACTGGATCGATACTGCCAAGAAGCTCGTCAAGGACGCATTCGAGCTTTCATATATCACAACGGAGATGGACGACCGCGATGAAAATGCGAGTGACGACACTTTGAAGCTGAAAAATGTGCATAACCAGCCGTTTATCATGGCGCACGCATCAACTGATATATGACATTCAGGACAATATCTTCGAAAGTATGGCCGCACTAGCCCCACCCAAATCATCCAACCTAGGCGACGAACTCGAACGCTACCTCCGCACTGATGTGGAACATGTCATTGACCCTCTTGCATGGTGGAACGAACGGCGCAGTGTATATCCAAGCCTGTCACACATGGCGCTGGATTACTTGACTATTCCCGGTGAGTATTGCACCATTGTTTCAAGGACAACCTGACAAATCTTTTAGCTACATCTATTGACGTGGAACATCTTTTCAGCCGTGGCCGTCTCATTGTCACACACACACGCTCTCGTCTTTCGGCTCAGACTACTCGTGCGATCTTGTGTTTAGGGACTTGGAGTCGACTCAATCTCGTCAAAACAGAAGATGCGATGGCAGTGGCAGCCCTTAGAGATGCCGAGGACAACAAGGAGGCCACGGAAGATGGCTGGGATCGTATTGTGCTATAGTACTCATGTTCTGTTCGTGTAGCGGTAAATACTACAGTACCCATGGGTGCGACTCGTGATGGGTTGTACCCAGGGTGTGCGTTTCCGTACCCACAGCTGTTACCCACACCCGGAGCATGGGTATGGGTAAACTCCCGGGTATAGGTGCGGGTATGACCAGCCACACCCGGGGGTGTACCCATGCACTTGCCTATCTGCGCGTACATTGTTGTGACCAGGAAATAAAATGTATAGCTGTAAACTACTGTAACACTGAGAAGACTGGGAATGGTTGTACGCTTGACACCATGTATTGCCTGTGGCACGCTGTGAGCGCTGTGTCACTGTATATGTGTGAAACAATTAATTATGTGGTAAGTGTGCTGCTATGTGCTGCTGTCATACTGTGCGCTTGTCATCGTGTGAAACTGTAGAGTGCTGTAATGTGCTGTAAATTGATGGGTGGCTGTGATCTCCTGTTCCGAAATTGGAGATTTGCTGATGCATGAAGGAGCCGATCTGCTAGGACGCCGCACAGACGCGTATTCGGGTGGGTAAATTTGGGCACAGGGAGTAGGGCGAGGAGGAGGTATGACTTCGTGGAGCTCTTCCTTCGAATATCGGCGGAGATGTTGGTTAAGCTGATAAGGAGAGGATGAGCTTGACGGTTGCCAACTTGGGTGATGTGAGTTTTGTCAGATGAAAGGATGACCCCGAGAAGGGTCGCACCGTCTGGTAGAGCATCCTGGAAATCGCGTGAGTAATTGCATTGCCCCCTAGGAGGATACGTACCTGTAGTTCCCATGCTCGATCACCTGTGAGCCATTTGGTATACATGCGCTCGATACGATCTGTGGTGGTGTAAATCTTCTTGAGCACGAACTCGATCTGTCCATTGACAGACGGTGAATGAATGAGATGTTGAAGGCATTCGATGGCATCCCGGTAGAACAGCTGCAAACCACGTTTCGTAGGCAATTCGGGTTTGATAGGCCGATACTTCCACCGGGGCCCAGATGGTAGCAATTCAATAAGCTTGCGAAGTGCCTTCGCCGTTCTAAACGAAATATGAAGTGATTTGATCTGAAACGGAGCGTCAGCAGTCATAACAGGTAAGGGAAAGAAACACACGATATCTAGGGAGAGGCATTCATCAATTGCGGCCATACTCAAGCCTGAATTGGCAAGCCACGAAGCAAACTGCCATTCAGTTTTTGATGAGAACAGGTAAAACAGATTATGTTGACGCTCCAACGAAAACTGATCACCATCGAATTTGTCCATAAAAGTAACACCTTGTCCATAGTTTGCGGACGCTCCTGGATAAAGCTCCGTTGCTAGTTGATGTGTCTGATTGTCGTCAATGGAGTCGAGGGGTTCCTCGGGGAAGTCATCGACAGGCAAGCCGAAGCCTGACTCAGTCTCTATCCAGTCACTATCGCCATCGCCATCGTCATTGTCATCGCCATCAAGAGACAGGAACGAGGTTGCGCGAGACTCGACACGAAGTTGACGGGTAATGCAACGGCCGCATGGTTGGTTCATATGCTGGAGAAGTCGTGTAGGATTGGGAAACGTTTTGCAACAGCCAGGGCATCTTGCTTTAGGCATGGCAAGACAAGTGTTGCAATGTAATAGCCTCCGGCAACTTCCGAGATCCGCCGTTCTTCAAAACTCCAATGACGGTCATGTCTGGTTCCACCTCCTCAACTAAACAAGATAGCTTACCAAGCTCCCCAAGGCGGAGGTCGACCAGGTACATTGTTTTGTCTTTTACAGAATCTGCATGCCAAACCCACTGCACACAACAGCTCACTGCCCGTGGTACCCTCAGTTCCGGAATCTGCGGAAGAAGCCACCTCCCTACTGCGTCTTTTGAGAGCCAACTACGATGTTTGTCTGGCTGAGTTCAACCTCCTCAATTGCGAAGTTACTCAGGGGGCTGCTTGAGTCCAATATTACACGCACCAGGCTGAGAAAGCAAGAAAACGGCTTGAACATGCCGAGTATGCAGTCGGCCACGGTCATATGGTCATCACTAGAAGTGGTTATTTGTACGCAGCCACAGTTGGATGTTCACGCTGATCTTCGTGAGTTTTTCTATGTCTTATACACATCACACTAAGACTTCTTGTAGTATCTTCCATGCTGTTCCCTTTTCTTCCCGCCCGCAAGGAATCCTTCTATATGTTGAAATTATGGTACATGTTCTGTTATGTAGTAACACTTGTTGAGTATGCGTGATGTGCTTATCATTGAGGTGCGACAGTCACGACACCCAGACTTGCAAAAGCTAGCCATGACACATTCCGTGCCAGCGTTCAAAGCTTCACTGTAAGTCTCAAAGCTCATATCCTCATCTTTCTGCTGGCTGACCAGCCTTCAATCAGCCGGGTACTGGCTGCCAAATACGGCAGGTTCACCCACACCACCTGACACGGCGATAACGACTAAACGACCCCTCAAACAACTCATCTGGTGCAACCCCAACGTCTAGGTGCGCATCCCGCCCTCTCCCTCGTCCTCACCCACCTCACGAACATGATGCACCTGCCGACGACGATGACGCCACCACACACACCCCAACTCGACCGCCACCCACACATACCAAGAAGGAGATGACATCATGCAGTCACAAATGCTACGACGACGTCTCCCTAGTCACCCCGTAACGATGAGGTCATGCCCCACCCGCCACCAACGATGACACCATCACGCACGCCCCAACTTGACCGCCACCACCCCATCGTCCACCATGTACCCACTGCCCTGCCCTTGCCCCCAGCCCACCTTGCCCTGGCCCGCACACGCTTGCGGTCGCAACAGTGACATGGTGATAATGACAACGCAATGATTGTGACCGCAACAAATGCTACGACGACGTCTCCCTAGTCACCCCGTAACGATGAGGTCACGCCCCACCCGCCACCAACGATGACACCATCACGCACGCCCCAACTTGACCGCCACCACCCCATCGTCCACCATGTACCCACTGCCCTGCCCTTGCCCCCAGCCCACCTTGCCCTGGCCCGCACATGCTTGCGGTCGCAACGGTGACATGGTGACAACGACGACGTGATGATTGTGACCGCATGATCGCCGCGGTGTCGTGGTGACCATTCGCCCACCTCAATCACCTTCCCGACGCCCTCACCTCAACTCCATGGTATACCTGTATAACAGAAGTGTAGAATACCTTCTGCTTGGTGCGCAGTACAACGATAGGGATAGATATAGAGTGATGAGACTCACTCTTCTAGCAGTCTCTTGGTACGGAGTCAAATAGCGATTGGTAGATTCAGAGGATGAGTTAATAGAGATAAGATATCGGGTGTCTGAATCAACTGAATAGTCTAATCTACATCTTACGTTACATGCTGTATTTATACGATAAGATAAAGAGGAGATTGAATCATCATGTGATCAATCAACGATGATTGTTGATGAACGCACAGCCATGCACAGTCGTGCACAGTCGTGCACAGTTATGCACAGTCAGTCCGCAGTAGATGTGCAGTCAACTGTGCAATGCACAGTTGATGATGTCATGCGCAGCATAGATCGGTCCAGATCGTATCTGAACTGTACCTTAGTCATTATTAGTAATGCTGACATAATGATGATCAGTATCGTTACTGATCACGTCTACTGATCACTAGTGTGACTGACTAGTGATTAGCGTGACTGACTTGTAACTACTAGCTTAACTCCATTAGGAGTTTTCCTAGTGTTTCGTCAGTATCGACTCTGGGTACTCTGTTGAGTAGGGCCCTAGTCAGGCCCAGCCACCTAGGGCGCGTGCAGAAAGTAGAGGGGTCCCTCCTACACCATCCAACTCTAGACCTCAGCCTGCAACAAGACAGCGAGACTCCTCCACTTTCAGTGAGGGAGAGGAAATCCCGGCCAAACAGCAGAGACCAGCTGTTACAGAAAGCCTCTTCCCCTGGCAAGGAACCTCTGCTGTCGTCTGCTCTACCCTTGATCACGAGGTCCAAACATCTCTCACACTCCTTGAGGACTGGGCATCTGATCCAACATATGTCGTGCGCAAAATCCTCTTGGCGCCTGGATGCCCCAGCTTTCCTCCAGACCAATGGCTCAATCTTGTCAAAGGACTTGCAGTCGACCTCACAAAGGTCCTCGGGGCTCATTACTCGTCTGAGGTCGATACCAAGCAGTCCCAGGATCTTGGAGACCTCTTTCAATTATCCATTAAAGTTCCCAAGTAGTCCAAAACCATCAAATCTCATGGCAACTGGGTCATTGCCTTTGGAAAGATGGTCTGGGCGATTGCATTCATCTTGCCAACCTGGCATGCAGAATTTGTCACCTACCAAGAATACATATCAGAGCTCTTTGTGGCCACCTCTTTCAACTTCCACTCCCATGTCATCGACCTTGACAAGGCAATCAGACTTTGAGCAGCCAGTCAGAAGCACTTACGCCTCACTGACTTTGCCAAATTTGAAGATCTCCGGACAATCTACCTCTTCACATTTGGTATGGGTCCTGGTGCCAGAGAAGGATCCTCCGGCAGAGGAAGGCAATATGAGCATAGAGGTGCTGATTCTGGACGCTGGGATCCATGCCACAATTGGAATCGAGGCACCTGTCATAGGCTACTATCTGAATGCTCATACACCCATGTCTGCAACCGCTGTGGGTGTGGAGGAGCTCACCGACGACCTGAGTGTCCAAACTTCAAGCCTCAATCAGCAGCTCAGTAGAGGACTGCATTTTCAATGCCACCTGGTTTGGGACCCTCATGCAGCTGTGCGAAGTCACACAGTCCATTGGACAGAATTTGCGGAGCCTTTGCCATCTCCTCCACCAGCTGAATTGAGAAATGTTGAAGCCCTTGAAACTATTCATAATCATCCTGAAATTTTCAGTATCACAACACCTATTGATGTTGATTGTTTTGAAACTCTTCTTTCGAGTCACCCTAATCCATGTTTCGTCCAATCTGTCTGTCAGGGTCTTAGGGAAGGTTTTTGGCCTTTTGCTGATACTCATTATGGTGAATGGCCACTCAACTGGGATAACTCTCAGTGTCATCTGAAATCGGAGGAGGAGAAAATCTTTTTGCACAAGCAAATTGAAAAAGAGGTTCAAAAGAGAAGATATTCATCACCTTTTGGGCCTGACCTTTTGCCAGGAATGTATAGTATGCCCATCCATGCAGTTCCGAAGCCTAGAACCTCCAAGCTTCGTCTTGTTACTGACCATAGTGCAGGTTGTTACAAACGGTACTCTCATCGCCCCTATCTATCATCTTATCTTTTCCTTTTCACTTTATCTAGTGATAGATGATGACGACGTTGTCACATCTAATCTTATCTTGGAACCTTTCCTTTCCATCAAGGATGACTCTAGTCACACGGACTACAAAGTCAAGTCAAGACTCGTGCATGACCTGGAGGCATGATACTATGACATCACAAGGACTCTATGATGAGTCACATCCATTAGACTCTTGATGACTAGCAACAGCATCGTATCTCAAGTCACAACCATCCACGATGACACACGTGCATAGCCTAGAAGGCATGACACAACCTAAGAGTCACATCGACTATGACACAAGTCATGATGCAAGACACAGCACATGACATCGCTACGAGCATCCACCGACACAGCTTTCTATTCCATTTCTATTCCATAGCTGTGCCAGGTACAAGGGACACATGACGTCCAACCCATTAAACCCCATGACACGAAGACCGCGGATACTGATGCACGGATCCTAGTCACAAGGCCATGCTGCATACACGATGTAAGCACAAGGCACATCTCAGTCATATCCCGAATCCCCGGATAATGACATATCACGACAACGACCAATGGCAAGATGCCTCACTGCATACATGCTGCAGGATGCTATGCCAACACAGTAATGTCTGACTCGACATCCATAGCCACAACACCTCGTCGCAAGCCTCATTGCATAACGATGCAAGGAACCTGTGCTGCCACACCTCAAGGCAACCTCATGGCACATAGCCATTCGGCTACGATCATCGGATCCTGCGGATACCTGTGCTAAGAAGTCATAGTGACTCGTACTGACTCGTCAGGGTTTAGGATTACTATTTACAATACAATATCGGACAGATCTAGTACAAACAGATGTACATACTCTGGTAGTATATAAGGCCCAAGAGCCGCACCAGAGAACTTCAGTCAAGTTCTCTTGGTCTTTACCCTCATATC
>JBBPRO010000630.1:0-14398 GCA_038093055.1 Boletus mariae
CAGAGACTGAACTGTGATCAGCGATGCGGTGGTTCACGACTGCCCATGCAATCTCGGGAAGAGCATTCACTTTTACGCCCCCACCAACAAGATCTGTCACAAGACATCAGAGGTGAAAAGGAAAATATATATCCGTCGAACCGCACCGATGGCCTGGGTTGTTCCCGACATGGCATAATAAAGAGGATCAAAGTCAACAAGGTAATCTCCAAGTTCCCGTAACTTTTCATCGTTGGTCTGTGATTGCAACACGAGTTTAGTGAATGACTCGGGAAAGCTCGCATCGTATTTCGCGCGACACTCCAAACTTTGGTAGTATGTCCCTCCTCGAATCAACTCGGGTTGATGTGGACGAGCCTCCAGCTCGGTGATGAGGTTAGCCAGGATACCAATTCCCTATCAATTGGTGTCCATGGTTAGATGGCAATAAAGACACGCAAGTCCTCACAGTATGCTTTGGGGGCGTGCTAGAGTGTCCACCAGGAGTCAACACATCCATACGAATATCCATGTATCCTTTCTCGGCAACCGAGGGCGTCGCAAATACCAACCCGTCCAGATCCATAAATCCCTCTGTTGTCCATATATGAGTGCACGAGCTAGGACCTATCAACTAATTCTGCAACGTACCGCCCTCATCGACAATCATGGAGAACAAATCAGGACCATAGGTCTCAAGAAGATATCGCCCGATTTCACGTCCTCCCTACAATGTCCTCAACAGCGAAAGAGGCGTGAAGAGGGAACTCGACACACCGTACGACCACCGCGCTCCTCGTCAATGCCAAAGGCTAGAACAATCGTACGAGATGGTACGAACCCACGCTCCAGGAGTGTTTCGATGGCAGTTCTTGGAGGCGTTAAGTCGCCGCATAACAGGCAACTGTGCAGTGCATACTTACAAGATTGCGGTGAGAGGAGCTTTGTCATCAGAACTTCCTCTGCCCCAGATCCATTCTCCGTCATAATATCCGGAATACGGGGGATGAACCCAGTCATCGTAAGTATCCGGATTAACAGGGACAACATCCATGTGAGCAGTAAGCAGTAAATGCTTGGCGTTTTCGGTTCCTTTCCATTCATATACCAAGGCATAGGTATTCACTTTCGTGCGTTTCAGGTTCACATGCCTGAAAGAACTCATTAAATATGCCAGAGATGAGTTTGTGATACACTTACACTTTGGGGAAGCGTGACTCGAGATACTTGTGAAACTCGGCCATAATTTCCCATCGTGGATCCTCTGATGGGAGTCCGAGGTCATCGTAGCACTCGGTGCTTGTATCCATGCACTCACAATAAGCATCACGACAGAAGTGTGTATGTAGAAATGCTCATGGAATACGGATAGCACCACCCAACGATTCGTATGCTTTGAGCCTGAACTCACTTGAACCGAACTCATCATCAAGGCTTCTCAGCAAAGCTTCATGTTTCGGAGGCACGAGCGCCTCGACCTGTGGGCAGAGATCGTCCAGGGCGAGGGCAGTTTTGCTCTGCCATCCATGAAAGCAGGTATGAAGGAAGCTCGCAGGCCAGAACCATTGGAGGAAGAGGATAAGGACCATGAACCCTGCAAGTCTCAATAATCTAGAATATGTCCTTCTTGACTGCGAAGAATCGGGGCGAGTATTATCATGACCAAGAGTATCGAGTCGTTCGCAATCAATCTTGTCGGTCGACAGCGCTGCGTCTTCATGGGGCGAAAACTTGTCAGTTCGGTATGTTTGCGGCGGCTGACTAGATGTTTGTGCTCCCATTTGACACACAAGAGCACAGAGCCGAACCGAAGAACACTACTCCGACGTGTCTCTTTATCCATGCACGTGAGCGTGTATTCTCTCTCAAGTTGCAGCGTTGATGAACTTGTTATCTCTATCGCTATCACTACCTCGGCTTTAGTTCCATGCCCTTAGCTAAAGCTCATCTAGACAATGACACAAATCAATTTGAGGATACGAGATGTGTGCAACGACAGGCCACAAGATGTGTTAAGAAAGAAGAAAGTGCTGACGGAATACGGACTGCCACACTACCCACTCCACTGTAAGACATGACTCAGGCAGGGTCTGAGATCGGGACTCCCATGATATCTATACACTCCAATAGATGCATCCCCCAAAAAAGAAAAGCAAAGAAAGCACAACGAAGGTCATATCCTCGGATACAACGGCCGTCAGAACGCTTTCTTCAAACTCCTATGTATCTCCAGCATCCTGCCAGCTATCATCAGAACTACTGGAGTCTGCAAACGAGGACCAAGCGCGCAGTTTGAGACCCGTGAACACCAATTCCCAATATGGAGTCAACTCGGGCGCGATATAGGAGTCCAAATAGTCTAAAAACACTGGCCCCGATCGTGGTGGGAACGACACATCCAATTCGCGAGGAATCTTGGTGAATGTTCGCGTATCGATGGCAAGGGACACATGACGCAGGGACGGGCACTGTCGTAGAAGCTGCACTAGCCCACTGAGTGTGATCCCGCCACTATCGACGTCCATTTTCCAGCCCCAAGGGTAGTTGATAGAGAGTTCTTCCAGTTGAAGTGATGTAGACACCAGATCGAGCAGGTCTGCGTCTGTCAGCTTCACAGACCACGCGACGTTGATGCTTATTCTGCGGAGGTTGCCAAAGTCTTTATAGGGGAGAAGGTCATCCAACGTAAGCCACAGACGTCCCCGTTCCTCGAGATCAGTCCGATTCTCATAAGAACTGGAGAAGGCCAAGCGGGCAAGGGTGTTGGATGGACATGCCAATTGGACAGCAGTCCAGTATTCTCGAACCTCCCATTTTGGAGTGTGCTTCAAAGCAGAGACACTCAGATCCTTGATTTTGGGAAGCTGAATACGGGAAAAGAAGTTCGTGATGGATTTTAGGGAAGTGGAAGCGATGTCCAACTCAGCTAGATTAGAGAAGACGAACGCTGAGCCAAGATGTGCGATTTCATTGTCCAAGTCAGCGCTCAATTTGAACGAAAGTTGTTTCAGAGTAGACATGGAGGGGAGATGTAAAATGGTATCCATACTGAAGGTGATTGAACCACACTCTGCAAGTTCAAGATTTGTCCACCAACAGAGTTGGCGAGAGATTGCTGCATCTAAAGGTCCAGATATGGCAGGACAGGGACCCGCAAACCGCCTGATATTTGGGTAACGTTCCCCAATAGTGTCAAGAAATTCCGTTGGCAGGGCAAATCGGTTCGGAAACCGAGATACAGCGAGGTCAACGACGGGACGGCGGTGTGCACCACAGGAAGTATTGTGAAGTGATCCCAGAACAACGATCGTAAGTTTGGGAAGAGTTGATCGGTGAAAGGTGCCAGGGTCTTTACGATCTTCTCGTCGAGAGACTCTGAGGAATGATGTATGGACCAGACACGACGGGTGTAGCCTCGAAGGGTATTCCATTCGGCTTCACTCGGCAGTCTGCTGAACAAGTGGCCCAACTGAATTGAAATTTGTGATATCCACACTGCAATGAAAACTAACACATACTCTATTGAACTTGCATGCTTCAGGGAGACACCGAGCTAGAGGAGAGAGGTCGGATAACCACGACCAAAGTACATCTAATGCGGGTTCTTTGAACGTTCGACACGTTCTGGCTAATGCAGCAAGATCCGCCTTATGACAGCTTCTATCAATATGTTCCGGTGAGCAATGACCAAATGTTTCAAGAAGGATCTCTAGAATAAAGAGTGCTCGGTGCATGTGTCGTAGCTTGAAGCAAAAGTGGGTCAGTCTGATCCAAGCTCTGCCAAACAACCACACTGAGTGACTGAGTGACTACGAGGAACCAACAATTCTCAACTATCCAGTCACTAGCACGTCGCTGTCCCCTTCGAACTCGCCTCTCATCGTCAACGAAAGTGTATATCAGCGGCGCTTCCTCGTCAAGCCACAAACCAAAGTAAGGGAGCTCCATCCAATGTATCATTTTCTCCGATGTGGCGAGGTCCTCCCTGGTGATAGAAGAGGCTAGCTTTGCAGCTGAGCTTTCCATGACGTCTATGGGTGGTCTAGCCATGCCTGGTGTGTCCCCGAATTCATCTCCCATGATCAGGCCCTATTCTTCGTCGAAATTAAAGCCCGAAAACCCGAGACACAGTCAGCTATGAAGACGTATGAGTATCAAATGTACCAATACATGGACTTCATTGCAAAATTAGTTGACCTCTTGATATGCGGCACGGAAGTGACGATATGGAGATTAGAAGGTCCGGGATCCCTCTGCGCGATGGATGTAGCGAGGCATGACATCAATAGCGCAACCATCAGGGAGCTATTGCCAAGGAGATAACTGGGAATGTTAGAGCACTAGGGTTTGGTCCTTTGAAGGCAAGAGAGCAGGGTGATGACCTCGCTAAGCGGATCATATCGTCCATCTTGTCGCCCGAGATACTAAAACGAAGCTTTTCCAACCCTCTCGTCAGTTGATCTGAGACGCACGCGAGTCCGGAGACCAAGGCCATCGAATGCTTTCCTCCGAATCTCACCATACACACTAAGCCATAGCTACTGAGTAGTAGTCTGGTAACCAGCCTGTCTAAACTTGCCTTGTGCCGGCCTCTTTTAGACGGCTGGTCACCAGTCTAGCTGAGTAGCCCAACATTGTACTTGAGTCAGGGTTCGGTCACTAGCATCTTGTAACACGTCAGAGTCCTATCTACTACATCCAATGCGGGCTCTTTGACATAGTGCAGCCAGATCTGCGTTATAGCTCTCGGATGGATTTGTTGTAGGAGGAGCACAATGTATAAGCCTGTCGAATCAAAAGTACTTGGTGCATGTGTAGCCAGGCTTCTTTCATTGACGCACTAGGGCAAGGTAGGAGCGGACAATCCGTCAGTGCAATCAATCAGATAATGATGACTCTTATCCCCTACCGATAATCGATTATCTGCAATTTGGTACCTCGTTTTCACTTCATTCATCATCCTCGTGTCGAAAGGGTCAAGGGCCATCACACGGTACCATATGATGGGTTCAGGCAACCCTCGTGGAGTGGACCTACTTGGAGCATCAAGTACCCTCGCAACGTTCTAGACACTGAGATCATCATTCCGAGGGTTCAGAACATGTTGTATCATTGCGGGCCCTGGGAATACTAAAGCGAGTCGCTTCTTCCTCGGAACCCAATCTCCCTCAGACTCTCCCTCGTTCATCTCTGAACATGCACGAGGGCGCGCTACCGCTGGCATGGGTAAGCTTCAACCCCAAACACTTCTGCATCCACTAAAACGATCCGTCTCCAGGTTCCAACAAAAGGAAACGACATCCCTCCACTCGCAGTCCCGCTTCACGTCGGGCCTGAGGGCCAACTATACCTCGCTAGAGCTTTACTCGATGTAATTCGTTTCCTTTCACGATCCCAGTGGGATACTGACATGTCGAGTGTCCTAGGGCGAAGTCCGTGCGTACTCTCGTGGAATTCACTTACACTTGGCATGATCGTGCGGCCTAGACATTGGTACGACGAGCTACTCATCAAGCAGGGGGGCACGCGTTCGAGACAGCCATGGCCGAAATTACGACGTACGTCCAGTCGTGGCACTGCCCGAGGACCGGATTGGGCTGACACGTTGGCACAAGGTCTTCGAGTACGAAGTCCTGACATGTGCCTCCAACGTGCGGTTTGCGTTAGATAGTGGATCATCTTCCCCAGGCGTGGAAACAGCAAGGGCGACATCACGGTGGGCCGCTCGCCGAGATATCGAGTACGGGGCGGAAACCTCGAGCCCTAGACCCGAAACACCTGGAAAACTCACGCCGTTCCCGTGGCTCAGTCCTCCACGATGCCAGCCCGCGTGAGCTTCTCCTCCTCTTTCCGCTACTGCCAATTGTGCACCGTCATGTCGCTCATCTTCAACTTCTTCCGCAGATCCATACCTAATGAGACACGAGGAAGGGGGTACTCGAATGACCCGCCGCCATACGTGAGCCCCAAAGGCGGCTGGATCGAGCCGCTAAAACGCCCACCTCCCATTGCCCTCAGCCGAAGGGAAACCGTTCAGTTCAAGCATTTGGCGTACGTATTTGCGGCTTGGTCAGCGAGTACCCGTTCATGTTAGAGTTCAGTCAGTCCAAGTGCTTCACTGTGATCGACGACACCCCATCCGTGCGTTTCATCCGTTGCCACGTGCATCCACGGGACTCATCGCACTGTTGGTATATTTAGATGCAATACTCATGGTCGCAAACACGAGAAGCTCTCGGTGGAATCGTCGACATCTTGTCTTCAGAGAGCCAATGGGACGGGCTGAATGTCCGATTTTTACACCACGGGGAGTCCCGTCCCTGTGTCAAGGTAGGAGCATGTACCTATCTCTGCTTGCAGCGCTTCAGTCATCAATCGTAGACTGTGACCGAATTTGAGAGTGTCTTCAATTCCGTCACCCTTTGGAGAGGTTCGTTCGAATCCAACGAGTGTTGTCACCGTCTGTGTATTGACATACTGGTTAGGGGACAAAGTGCTGACCACAAAGGTGTCCCAAGTATTTGCAGAAAGTTTTTCATTCATCCATGAGACACCGAATCCACAACCTGTTGTCCTCCTGATCATCACAGACGCTCTCGCGAGTGAGCCATCTATCCTGTGACCAAAAGCGAGAGATACCTAACCTCTGGGATCTAGTCGATATACAAGAACTTTACGATTTGATCATCCGCTTTTGCCAAAAACTGAACGAGAAACGGATCCCGCACCACATGTTCCGGATTCATCTGTTGCAGATGGGTGACGACCGAAAGGCTGTCAAGCCGCTCCATGATTTCCGCGATCGAATCACCCAACGAGACCGAGACAGGGCACGTCGCGCTTGGTCGTTTTACTTTTGCGTGCACTCATGTTTGGTGTTATAGCGTATTCTCAACGTCGTCAGTTACCATCGAGGAAGAGGACTTCTCAATGCACAAAACATTACCAAGCTCCTTCTCGCTTCGACGTATATTGCAGTCGAAGAAGACCCTGATATCGGTGAGAGGCAACCCCCGGAGGTGATAGAAGCACAGTACCAAGAGGTGGATAGGATCAGAACGTTGGGAAGGTGGTGAGGACAATTGACCACGTCAGCGTTAGGGATCGCTAGGATCATAGAGGGCGTTGTACAACATAATGCGCGTTTACTCCTTGATGTTTCAAGTCCCATAAATTACCGAGTTGTTTGGTGGCGATAGATCTTCTCCAGCCCGCTGATCGGGCGTTCGTCATGAGTATTACCTCTACCAAGCACATTGAATGAGTCATACAACTTCGGTAATCGGAATTATAAGGAAGAAATGGTAGAACATACTGAGCTTCTACTTACTAGGTGTTGGTTAACTGTTACGCACGCTAGACGGCAACTGTTTGTAGGGGGGCCGAGATGTTGAGAAGATGGCTCTTGACCACATACTTGTTAGAAACGTTCGTCGGAACGTGAGGATCCCACAAGCGCTGCTCGACACTGGCTTGCTGATGCGGCACCGGGGAGCGATGCAGACCGCACCGCAGGCAAAGTAAGGGTGTACCATTAGTAGAATGCCAGTTCAAAGAAAGGGCGCTCCGTTCCGATCCATGCCGGTCGGCAGTTTGGCAGTGCTGAAAAATGGCCTTCCTACGCCCAAACACTCTTCCGCACTCACCTCCACGATCAAGTCACTTCTTTCCCTAGACTTTGACTTTATCTTGCTTTACCATGACACATTTGGCACCATCTGGAAAGTGGGACGCACGGTGAGTTTTTACTTGGCTGGCTTTTTCGCACAGTGCTCAATGATGTGGTATTGCTAGATACCTTGGCCCCGTCCCTCATGACACTTCCTACTACGCCAAGTGCATGTTCGGCGGTGTACTTGCGTGTGGTCTCACCCATGCTGGAATCACGCCGCTCGATGTGGCCAAATGTAACATGCAGGCACGTTGACTTCCTCCCATCCAATCCGACATTGTCCAACCGCCCGCTAGGTGAACCCCGCCAAATACAAGGGCCTCACGTCCGGTCTTGCCACCCTCGTCCGCGAGGAAGGCCAAACCGGCATCTGGAAGGGCGTTGGGCCCACCTTTGTCGGCTACTCGCTACAGGGCATGTTCAAGTACGGTCTGTACGAAGTGTTCAAGGACCAGTACATGAACCTCACCGGCGAGGAGCTCTCGAATCAGTACAAGCCCGCCATCTGGCTCGCCGGATCCGCCTCGGCCGAGGTCATCGCCGATATCGCGCTCTGCCCGCTCGAGATGACCAAGGTCAAGATCCAGACGAGTCCGAACGGCACGTTCCCGACCACGTTCGGCGCTGCCCTCAGCGAGATGAAGAGGAACAAAATCGAGACCCGGTATCCGTTTGGCTCGATCGTCCCTCTCTGGTCACGTCAGGTTCGTCTTTCCAGTTTTTCCGATCGTCGTTCCATTCCGATGGTTATCCCTGGTTAGATCCCTTACACAATGGCCAAATTCTACTTCTTTGAGAAGATCGTCCAATTGTTTTACACGCACTACCTTACGGAGCCCAAAGAGAGTTATTCCAAGACGACGCAACTTGAGGTTACCTTTGCTTCTGGTTACCTCGCTGGTGTCATCTGTGCTATCGTCTCACATCCCGCGGACACGGTCGTGTCGCTCATGGGCAAACCTGCCAACAAGGGCAAGACCATTGGCCAGATTGCATCAGAGACTGGCGCAGTTACGCTTATGACCAAGGGTCTCGGTACCCGTGTGCTCATGATTGGCACCCTGACAGGTGAGTAGTTTCCACACACTTTTTCACACTTCTCGATCTTACGTGCAACCAGGCTTCCAATGGTGGATCTACGACACCTTCAAGGCGACGATGGGTCTCGGCACCACTGGTGGGAAGTAAACACTTGACTTCCATGCAGCCATGTTCTCTCTTCGTTGTGCATAATACCTCGTGTGCAGGATGACTGTCTATATGCACTAGATATCTTGTTTCTTAGACTAGATAATATCATGACATACGATGTCAGGCATCATGGGTACCTGGTTTGATAGATACATTTCAACGGATTTTCAGGATAATATTTATGTATGTATCTTGTTTTTTACTTGTGACTATTGGGCTCGTCATTGCTCTCAATTTGCTTGAACTCGCATCACCATGGATCTTTCAACCAGCCCAACCATTCCAACACGGAATCCGTTATTGCAATTGGATCTCTTTCACTGTATATTGGACTATTTCGTTGCGCCAGACTGGTATGATGAAGAGATCAAGGAGAGACGCCGGACGTTGATCGCTTTAGCTCAAACATGTCGCGCCCTGTCGGAGCCATCCCTTGATCATCTTTGGAGAAGGTTAATGTCTCTCAAACCTCTCATTCGATGCTTTGCACCAGCATGGAATGAAGACAGGAAAAATGTACATCTCAGTTGACCCTTTGTTGAACTTGGGTGGTGTCTTCACTGACATTGTTGACAGATACCACTGTCCCCTGCTGAATGGGCTGTCGTTCGTCGGTACTCGCACCGCATCAGGGAACTCAAATTTAATTTGATTGACCGGGATTCTTACTGGTTTTTGCAAGCTATCAACTTGCAACCTTGTTTGCTCTTGCCCAACCTAAGGGTGCTCTTTTGGCGCCCATGCCTTGTTGATTGCCCCACATCACTTTCTGTTACGCTTCTCCAGAGATTGCTAAGTCCGCCGCTGGTTTCCGCAGATCTTTTCCTGAACAACATGGATGATGTGACGGTGCAATCATTCCTCGCCACCTTGCACCTCCTTTGTCCAAATCTCAACTCCTTTAGCATTACCCATGATGCGACCCCTCAGTGGCAAGTATCCCAGACGACCATCGATGTTCTCTCTCAAGCCATCTCTCGCTACCAATACTTTGAACGTCTCTGTCTGCATGTTCCCATTGATGATGTCGCGCTGACACACATTGCCACGTCTCCAAAGGTCAAAGAATTAAGCCTAGTTCTCCATCCTGACAAATCACGTTTACACCAATTTCGTCTCCCGTCTGATTCCATTCCATTCCGCAACGTCGAGGACTTGTTCTTGCAGATTTGGGATCTTGATTTCTTGACTGCTTTTCTACGAACTGAGGACCAAAAGTTTCACTCCTTTCACTTCACCGTCTGCTCTCGACCCACCATCCAAGCTTTCTCTGCGTTCCTTGATGCGTTGGTGTCTCCGCGGCGTATATGTTCCCTCCAATCACTTGATCTCCGCCTGTCTTTGGATGAAGGGGATGGGCCCCAGATCACTGCGCCCGCTCGTCTCTCATACGACACGCTTCATCCTCTCGCCTGCTTATCTCAGCTTCGCGCGCTGTATATCACGTTCGACCATTGCCTTGGAATCGACGACAACGACTTGATATCCTTGGCGCGTCACTGGCCCCTGCTCCGGGTCTTGCAGTGGAGCGGCTGCTATGGCCCACACGAACATTCCTGGCAATCCGGGAAGCGCATCACCCTCAATGGACTGCTCTCGCTCGTCGAGTGTTGTCCACACCTCCACTGGTTCTCCCTACCCGTGGACGCGACCGAGGTCCCAGCCGACTCACCCGGACGGATTGCGTCCAACCCCAAGCTGAATTACATCACCATGACCGAGTCGCCCATCCGATCACCGCAACGCGTTGCACGCTTCCTCCATCGACACTTTCCATTCCTCCGTGAGGTGTTTGTCTCGTTCCACCAGCCGTCTATATACAGAAACGTGACGCTCTACGAATTGGCGTGGTATCAAGTGAACGAATCCCTCAAGGAACGCCGTGCGGGACGTGGCACACGTACGTCGCATTTTTTTTATCTGTCTCACCATGATGGACCGATTCGCGATGGTTTCAGCTGAAGTGTAGGCAAGTGTAGGCCAACTTTCCTTGAGGCACGTGCGCGACTATTTCTGTGGCTCATCCTCTTGCGTTTGACTTGTTTCCAATCCATTCATCTAATTAGTATGCTTGCGTGTAAGAGGATCCCATCATATGTATGGATTCCCACACTTGTAACGGATCGTTCCCAATTATTACGCTCGTTTGGACCACAAAATACTACAGGACATGGACCCGTTTGACGCCGAATGCGCGCCGGACTCTTGAGATTTTGTTCATTGGCGAGTGATGACTACTACGCCGCACATCCGTACCATGCGCCAGGTTCATAATGAGGGGGCGTGCTGGAACGACGTCGAAAATCGACGCCCAAGCTGTATGGGTAAGTATATCCGTAAATCGTGGAGGTGTACATACATCATGCCCGAGGACCTGATGTGCAGGGCCCGGGTCGGGCTTGGAAGGGCTCGGCTTGGAAGGGCTCAGGTCAGCTGAATCATGGGCCCGAGAAATATCGCGTTATGCGCATCCTGCAGTGAGTATAACAGTGATTGAGAATTGTTGGTTCCCCGTAGTCACTCAGTGGGTTTGTTTGGCGGAGCTTGGATTAGACTGACCCTTCGCCTGCTACGACACGCATGCACCAAGCACTCTTTATTCGAGAGATCCTTCTTGAAATATTCGGTCATTGCTCACCAGCACGTCTTTATAGAACCTGTCATAAGGCAGATCTTGCTGCGCTAGCCAGAACGTGTTGAACGTTCAAAGAACCCGCATTAGATGTACTTTGGTCGTGGTTACCCGACCTCTCTCCTCTAACTCGGTGTCTCCCTGAAGAATGTTTCCAGGTCGATAGAGTACGTGCTAGTTTTCATTGCAGTGTGCATATCACAAATTTCAATGCAGTGGGGTTGCTCGTTCAGCAGACCGCTGAGTGAGGCCGAATGGGATACCCTTCGAGGCTACACCCGTCGTGTCTGGTCCTTAAATAAATCCTCAGAGCCTCTCGACGAGAAGATCGTAAAGATCCTGGCACCTTTCACCGATCCACTCTTCCCAAACTTACGATCGTTGTCCTGGGAATATTTCGCAATGCTTCCCATGGTGCACACCACTGTCCCGTCGTTGACCTCGCTGTATCTCAGTTCCCAGAGTTCATTTCATACATATGGCCATATACCCCCACCCACGGAATTTCTCGACGCTGTTGGGGAACGCTGCCCAAACATGAGGCGGTTTGTAGTTGACTTTTGTCCCTCCAGACCTTTAGATGCAGCAATCTCTCGCCAACTATGTCGGTGGACAAATCTTGAACGTGCGCAGTGTCGTTTCGTCACCTTGAGCATGGATGCCATTCTGTATCTCCCCTCCGTGTCTACTCTGACATCGCTTTCGTTCACATTGAGCGCTGACTTGGGCAGCCATATCACACATCTCGGCTCAGTGTTCGTCTTCTCTAACCTAGCTGACTTGGAAATCAAGTCCGCTTCCCTAAAATCCATTACGAAGCTCTTTTCTCGCATTCAACTTCCCAAAATCAAGGATCTGAGGGTCTCCGCTTTGGAGCACACTCCAAAATGGGAGGTTCGAGAATACTGGACTGCTGTCCAAATGGCATGTCCATCCGACACCCTTGCCCACTTGGCCTTCTCCAGTCCTTATGAGAATCGGGCTGATCTGGAGGAACGGGGGCGTCCGTGGCTTACGTTGGATGACCTCCTCCCCTATAAAGACTTTGGCAACCTCCGCAAAATAGCCGTCGACGTCGCGTGGTCCGTGAAGCTTACAGACTCTGACCTGCTGGATCTGGTGTCTACATCACCTCAACTAGAAGGACTCTTTATCAACGATTCCTGGGGCTGGAAAATGGGTGGTGTTGGCGGTGGGATCACACTCAGTGGGTTCGTACAGCTTCTACGAAAGTGTCCGTCCCTGCGTCATGTGTCCCTTGTCATCGATACGCGGACATTCATCAAGATTCCTGACGGGCTGGACGTGTCGTTCCCGCCACGAGGGACCTTGCAATCAACACCGTGTTTAAGCTATTTGGACTCGCATATCGTGCCCGACTTCGTTCCAGATTTGGAATCGGTGTTCACGGCGCTCAAAGTGAACCTTTGGCCCCCCATCAGACCATGGTAGTTCTGGATGCTGAAGGTGCATAAGCTGTTTGCGATGGTGTGCAGGATAAGTTGAAGAAGAAGGGGTTCTGACGGTGCGTGACATCGCAGGACATGACCTTCATCGTTGTTTCTTCCATTGGAGTGTACATGCAGGACACAGCACCTTACGCCTCGGAGAGCCACATGCGCAATCGGTTGCGTTCTTCAGCCGTCCCCTTGTGCTGTGCATGTCGTGTTTTCTGTCACCCCCTTCCAATTAACCAACTTCCAGTCGTCCACCTGTTCCATATTTACATGTAAGAAGAGGATCCGATCATATGTGTGTACCTTGTGTTGTTATCCCCCACGCTTGTCTCGTCTTTGAGTCGTTCCCGTGCACTCCTTTGGACTGAATGCAATAATGCATGGTACTTTGATGGAGAAGCACCACATGCAACAAGTACATGCTACTTATGTGGACTCGATATCCTGTCCCTGGCGAACGATATCAAAGTATGGATGAATTTCTTAGGTACAATTATTTGCTGGGCTGTACAGGGCCGGAGTGGACTGGGACAGTCCAAGTCTGTCTGGATCAGACTGGACAGCCCTTGCAGCTAACTCCAAAACCCAACGAATTCGTGAACGTTCGTGTCACACTTCAATTTTTCCTTCTGGAGCGTAGCTCGCCATTGCTCACCACTCAATGTTCAACCACTGGATCTACCATGTCCAGCAAGTCTCCTATCACTCCACCGCCAAAGTTTGCCTCCCTTACTCCGGATACGTCGTTGGTCCCGCGCTTCACTTCACAGAACAATTTTCTCACTGGAGGCCTCACGAAGGGACGTCAAGCAGTCCTCAAGGATCTGAAGAGGTATCTCCGTGTCCCTTACCTTACCTTTATCCACTCCGTGTTCGGTACTGCCCCAGACACATCGCAAATACGCCAAAGGCTGATAGACGAGCGTGTCTTGAAGATCACCCATGATGGTCCTCGATGGTCCAGGTTCACTGACAAGCCGTCCGCGATGACTGCCACCGAAGATGTGGTTTTCGAGCCACTTGCTGCTATCATCTCGAAGATTTTCAGCCAAGTACCCGACTGTCCATTCGAGTGCTATGCAAATTCTCATACACCCCCCCTCTCGGAGCGTGGCAACACTTCCCGCCCGGATGTGTATGTCAAATGTTCTAGCCCCGAAAAGACACATTGGTTCGACATTGTCGTTTCTTTCGAGTTCAAGAAGACCAATAATCCTAGCGGAACGCAAGATGTACGTCGTAAACACACTCTTAAGCCAGTCTTAAAATTAACAATCCCCTGCCACATCAGAACAAACAGAAGATGGTATGGAACCTGCACAGCGTCATGCGTGAGGACCTGCTTCGCCGCCTTGCCTTGGGGATCACGGTTGAGGATACGTCCATGAGACTTTGGTACCACAGCCGTGCACTGCTCGTCGTGTCAGAGCCTATTGACTTCACTACAGTACGTGGTTGACCTTTGTT
>JBBPRO010000631.1:0-14396 GCA_038093055.1 Boletus mariae
CAAGTCCAGAGGCCCCAGACAATGCAACGAGTGCAGCGATGCGAACAACGATGGGGCCAATGTCAAGGACCGCGAAGAGGATTGCAAACGTCGCGTAGCCTATGCTCTCGGCACGTTCCTGGGACTCGTTAGATGTGAAATTACTATGTGAGGCTTAATTATATACCTTGAGCTCGGCAGGTGTGAGTCGACCGTATTGGACGTGTATGGTTTCTGCCATGACCAAGAAGGATAGTGTGCACAGCATGATGAAGCCACTACCGACGGTGAAATGAATGCTACCAGGTAGTGTTAGCCTTGATATCCATGAGGGGACATTCGCGACCTACGAGAGGCAGTTACGAAACTATAGGATGATTTCCGCAACGATGAGATGTGCCAATATGCAACCGAGCTACAAGTACTCACTAGCTCGATTGACCAATCCGTTCGGTCGTTCAAAGCCGACTTGACATCTTCGAAGTCAGGCGACGAATGCATCATTTCGTACAGTGTAAATCCCAGTATATATTGGGTGACAGCCTTGGAGAGCTTTGCGATGAATGGGTGCATACAGTCGGCGAACGTGGGGTAGTGGCATCATCGGATGGGGTCCTGACTCCTTATATACTCCAGTTATCGTGCACCGCACTCTCATGTTGGTCCATGGACCCATCCGCCTTGGTTATGCGCACACTTTTCATGCCATGCATGCCATGCGCACGTGTACGAGTATTGAGATCTATGATACATATCGATCCGGGCAAATTAGCTTGTGAGGGAGGGTGAGCGCTTGAGCCGAGACCGCACCTCAGACAGTGAGCTTTTGTATCACTGAATTCGCGAGCCTCAAGCACTTGATGATGGGCCTTCTAGTTCCATCAAACACACAGTACGCCGCCATGAGTCCAAAAGAAAAGTTGTGAATCAACCCAAGTCCAGGCGGGAGGTCTCCTGACAAACTGTTACAAACATTCCCTTACAAAGTATTATTTGCAAGCGCGCGGTATGCGCCCGGCCATTATATTCCAGAACACAGGGCCAACAATGCCTTAAAGAGCGTATCATGAGAAGCCGACATGTCCAACGCACCAAGGCCTGGTGCACAGTGGCAGGAAGAAAACGTCGGACCCGCCTCCCAAAAGAGGCAACCGAGGTCCGTCACCACGGAAATCAGGTACCCGGGCTAGCCGAAGAGCCTCGCGTGCGTTCGGCGACTTCCGAACACTGACGGATCGAATCCCAAGATGTATATATTGCGTGACAATAAGACTAAATTTGTAGCGATCGTCACTGTCCCCCCGAAGAAACTGCGGGTCAGTGTCGTGACAGCGTGCTTCTTGCGAAACGCCTCAAGCTCAAGTACTGCCACTTTGTCTCCTAAAGCGTATCACCGCCGATCACTTCCATCTCTAGCTAAGCAGAGCTCAACATTCGTGTTCTCCCTATTTACTCAATGGTTAATCGTTCAGCATACGCTATCTGCTCCATATAATCCTCCATGACATCTACTACCTGCTGTACATACCAGATTCTCTCGAGAAGTACGGGTGGGCCAACATTCTGGCTGATCGATGAACCTTGTCTGTCGTACTCCTCTGCCTCTTCTCTCTCAGCCTCTGTTACTCTTCCATCTCCACTATACAAGACGTCCGACACTTCAAGGCCATTCTCGGCATCGCAGCGGTGTGTCGGTTGGCATCCTAGAACTTACAATTGATAAGAAAAGCGCTGGAGAGGTTCATGGTCGGAAATCGGAGCGATATGAACATAAGGCCCAAACAGCTCTAGGACATATTTCCTGGATTGAGCTCACGTTGATCTGCGGGGATTTCGCGGCTCTCCCCAGGCTAGGGTACGCAGTGCTTTGCTAGATGTACTCGAGTCCAGCGAACGGAAACTTGGAGCGGATGAGGGCTCGTGTCCTCCACGGTGGCGCACCCACTGCAAAGATTCCGGACGCAACTGGACAGTTAGAACTGTACACTAGCACACCAAATCTGGTGCTATGTAGATGTACGGGCAGAAACTTTGTTTACATACGCGACAAGTCCTAAACATGCTATACTGTAACAACAAAGGTGTTTACTATGCTCTATTATAAGTTAGCGTCATGCATGGGCCACAATTCCACGAACTCAAGTTCTCGGAAGGAAACGCCATGAACACCGACACATCATGGGGCCGCAGATGCTGCACGAACCATGCGGGCGAAGCAACTCGGTTGTGTCTCAGCGGTAGTCTCCCCAAGCTAGACCTTTGTGCTCAGAAGACAGTCGTTCTGGCCTTCTTGATCAGCAGCAATTGTGACAAGGACAAAATCAAATATGCGTGATGTGGACATCTACTTTCAGTTTTTACCAAGAGATTCATTCCCTCTGTACCAGAATTAGCTTTTGCAAAACTCGTAACATGTCGCGCCTCGCCTGCCGCCGTCAGTCTAGGCCCAGCCAGAGTCCAAAACGATTTGGGTGAGGTCGGGACGCTCACGCACCAAGTTGCCCGTACGTCTACAATGAATGTGTCAAAATAAGCCGACCACTGAAGACTGCCGTACGCACAAGTATTCGCTGATATTGTGTCGAAGCAAGAGTGGGAGAATCATTGGGAGAAGGGTGCCAGCCGAGAAAGCTGGCACGATAATTGTCGGCCAAGTGTGGTCGGGCAGGTAGTATGGCAAAGGCTGATGTCCGGAACTCGGTGGCCTTCGGATTGAACATTGACCAGACCTGTTTCCGAGGAAAAATGGAGTAATGTCGAGAGGCGAAGGACAGTCGCCTCCGACTTCGGTCGCACTGAACTTGATGGTCATTAGATTGAGCAGTTAACCAGGCTCATCTCGAAAGTATTCTAGATCTAGGAGTGAGTCGAAGATGCAAGACAATCGCCTTCGCGTTCGGTCGAGTACAGGAATTGACAATTGAGGGAGAACATAAAAGGAAAGGGAATCAAAGCGTAGCCTAAACCTCGTTACCCCACCTCGTTACCTCGCTCCCCACGTCTTGACGGCTCAAACTCAAACTTGGGCGGGACTCGATATGCTGTGCTTCGTCACCATCGCCATCCCAGAAAAAGAACCAAGGCGTTGCAGGCGAGGATCGACCAGCCACTATCTGCCACCTTCCTCCGCAGCCCGGGCACCTTGATCTCTATTTTTATCATCGCATTCTTTGATGTTTTCATGTCGTTTTTGGGCGGAGGAACGAACAGCGTTCGAACCCGCGACACAGTCTTCCCAATGATGAGACATGCCATTGAATCCCTTTGATCGTTTAGAGCCAACTTGGCGAGCGCGTGCGTGAGGGTGGCGTCCTCGTCCTCGTCCACCCATCCAAGTTGTTGTGCGCAGGATGGGGTGGAGGCGAGGGCGAGCAAGCGCGCGCGAACTTCGAAGGGTCGACAACGATGACAAGGGCAAGTGTGGGGACAAATGCGTAGGAACTACGACACCGGGGTGAGCGTGCGAGCATAAGGTAGAGGTTGGTTCTGTCGCCCCTCACGGAGATAATCTAGCCACAATTGTCGAGCAGGGTGCCGCTCAACTAGAGGTCTACATTCTTTAGGGCAAAACATACATAATATCTCTAGGTAATTCTTATACCATTCTTATATCGCATCACAGTATATCCTATCGTTATTTTCGCTAGATAGATGTCGATATTGTGCGTATGTTGTGCGTCACGCTGTGTTGGTCACCGGCTTCGCTCACATACCCTGAACAACTCACCGGACGCACAGTACAGCATCACGCTCCTTCCCACGGAGAAGGTCAAGGTCGAGGCTGACATAGACATGCGGGCAGAACAATTTAAACTCAGAACAACCATTCCTCGACAATGGTGGAAGATAATATTGGTAAACATCGTCAGCCACACCAATTACTCAAGTTTTCGGACAGTGATTGAAAGTTTGAAACATGGACGCGTACGACGCGTCACGGCTAATTGCACTACTGTACCATTTCAACCGATTCGTCAGCCCGTAGTGGCAGACGAATCGATTGAAATGGTACAGTAAAGTTACAATTTACAAGATCTCTTGAATAATATAATAAATAATACATAGGTTTAATTCTATATATTTTCAAAGACCGCTGGTACGGGGCGAGTCGGACCGGTGTAGCTGACGAATGTCTTCCAGCCGAATGGTTCTGAGTCTAAATTGTTCTGCCCGCATGTCTATGTCAGCCTCGACCTTGACCTTCTCCGTGGGAAGGAGCGTGATGCTGTACTGTGCATCCGGTGAGTTGTTCAGGGTATGTAGATTCGACGCCACAATCACAGTGTGAGCGAAGCCGGTGACCAACACAGCGTGACGCACGACATACGCACAATATCGACATCTATCTAGCGAAAATAACGATAGGATATACTATGATGCGATATAAGAATGGTATAAGAATTACCTAGAGATATTATGTATGTTTTGCCCTGAAGAATGTAGACCTCTAGTTGAGTGGCACCCTGCTCGACAATTGTGGCTAGATTATCTCCGTGAGTTGTCAGGGCCTGTTCTTATTTTACGACGCCACAATCAAATCTCTCGCAAGATTTAGCACCGAGTTGAGCACACTGCGTGCGCTCAGCCTTTTATAGGTCCAGGTATTAAAGCTGGCATTCAAATGCTACTCTCTGTAACTCGCAAACCGCCCTTTCCTTGCCAACATGCAGAAACTCATCTTAAAGATATCCGAGGGGGTTGCCCAACACATACCCGAGCTTACTCTCTACAAAATGATGCGTTCATCGCATGGCTTTGAGGATGTAAAGTTGGTCCTCAACGATCAAACAAATTGGTCCATCGAGCTAGTGAGTACCTCTCTCCGTCGTGTATATTTCCATGTCTCATCGTCGCGGGGACCATTGTACAGTTTCGTAGCTGCTTCACGTAGCTCATAGTTATCCCCCCATGAACATCCAGACTGACAATGTTTTGTAGCATCCATCTCACCAACGGCAGCAACTTCTTCATGTTGTCTACAATGTTCTTCTTGGTCATGGCCGAAAGCATACACATCCATTACGGTCGACTCTCACCTGCGGAGCTCAAGGTATCTAATCGTAGTCTCTCATGACAATCTCATCTCTGACGAGACCCAGGAACGCGTCGAAAGTATGGGCTACGCAACATTCGCCACTCTCTTTGCAGTCCTTGACATTGGCTTCGTCATCGTTCGCGTCACCGGGCTCATTGCATTGTCTGGAACCCCTGGACTCGCAACGAGTCTTGTCATCATCAGCATGTTGCCGTCTGTCATCCTTCCGCTGCTCACCTACACTGCGAAACTTATGAAGCCGAGGAAACGTGCGTCCCGTGGAGAAGAAGTGGAATCTGGTGTCGTGGATGACGCGTCGCGGATCTGAAGTGCTTGAGTGTTTTGCCAACTATTGTAGAACAGAAAACAGCCTACGTACATGTATCCTGAACTGCTGTGCTTGAGCCTGAACAACGTCAACGTCTTTCGATATTTTCATGTCGTTTGGAGCGGAGGCACAAATGGGGTTTGGACCCGCGACACATCCGTAGTACCGTCTTCAGGGCGGTGGCCTTGAGCATGGATCGCACGTTGCGAACGAGAAACAGGCTACCGGCAAGATCAATGACAGAGCGGATCGTCATTCGCGTTTTGCTGCTGGTGTCTGAATCCTCAGTGCGTGATTCAGCCTGGCTTCTCCTCGTCATCTTGAAGGATGTGGCTGTCCCACTCTTCGACTGACAAATCATCTTCCACAGCCAATTGTCCACAGCATATTCGGTGAGTGAAACCTCCGTTGATGGTTGAGAACAAGCCTTCATGAGGGACGTCCGGTCCCCGACGTCGCTCGTATGGTGGATGACATCCACTTCATTTGACCCGGCGTAACGTTTCATGGTAATACTGCAAAGTGCAAAGAGTTTTAAGGCAGACCTTGCCGTCGTCTAGGGTTCCGAGTTTACTGGCAGGCAATCTAAGGAAGCAAGGTAAATACGTAAGTTACAAAGCGTGGCATACGCCCATCCAGGTCATAGACGGTCGCCTCCGACTTCGGTCGTGCTGAACTTGATGGTCATTGGATTGAGCAATTGACCAGGTTCATTTCGAACGTATTCTAGACCTAGGAGTGAGTCGAAGACCCAATAAGATCACCCTCGCGTTGCATCGAGTGCAGGACTTGACAATCGAGGGAGAATGCAAAAGGAAAGGAAAACAAGGTGCAACCTGAACCTCGTCACCCCACCAGCCTACTTCCTTACCTCGCTCCCCATGTCTTGACGGCTCAAACTCAAACTTGGGTGACTCGACATGCTGTGCTTCATCATGTAAAAGCGTTCCAGGCGGGGATCGACCACTCACTATCTGCCACATTCCTCCACAGCCTGAGCATCTTGATTCCTATTTTTATCATCGCATTCTTTGTCTTGTTTCGGCGAATCTTGGGAACATGCTTTGTCGTGAAGCCCCTGGGACTTACCTGACCAAACGTTTATGTAATGGCTTGCACTTCTACCCCAATCCTACCCCACCTCGTGCTTGGTCTTCATGTTCTCCTCGTTCGCATTTGCAGATGCATCCAACAACAACTTGGTCGCTCAATAAACTCAACAGACCTGCTGAACTTGATAAAAGGTTCGATGCCCTTCCAACACCACGTCGCCCGGACATCGCTTGGGAGAGATCTAGCTGATCACTGACACGCGATCGATCGATCGATGACAGCGATCAAAATGATATTGTCAACAACACCTCACTGGCACGATGACGTACCAGACATATCCCCGCTGCCTATGAAGGATCAGGTACCTGTTAGTAAGTACTGTTGGGTTTTCTCAGAGCTAAAAAGTACTTGTATCAAGCATCCGTTTGTACCGAACGGTCAAGGGAGCAAGATGAAAAACTTACCCAATGATGAACCATATCGTGTACGGGTCAATCATGCTGGGAGACACGGGATAGAAGAATGGAAGGGAAAAGTAATGTTCCGCTCAGAAGCCAGGACCAACTTGGTCTGCATGACGAGACGCTCGGTCGTTTCCTATGATTGGAAAATTGAGATATAATGGGACCTTCATCGGAATATCAGGCTCATATTCATGGCCGTTCTGTAAAAGGACCGTCACATGGTGTTATCGTTCATGAACCAGGCGTAGTGCTTCACTGGGCCACCATTTCTTGATTATCGTGACATATTTCAAGCATGCAGTATGTCAGCAAAAATCATTTCATGCAAATCAACACAGATAGGTGCTGCAGACGCACTCGACTGATAGTTCCATAAATCCATGGCAACTTCCCGATTTGCCCAGGATGATCAGGACGTCATCATGATGAGCTAGTGGTCCATGATCATGTAACAACACGATCCGCACGCATGAATATCGTGGTACACATATTGGAGGATAACCAGAATTTTTCGGATAGAAGCCGAGCAACATAAAAGACAGCCTCTTGCAGCTGGTAGTGGCAGTATTGGATTGTGGCCAGGGACAAGGTTCAACGACGCCGTTCAAACTCGCACGAGAGATCAGGTATGTATTCTATAATCGATAAGACATTCAATCACTTCAATCGACAATCACGATACCAGCACCTTCTCCAGCGCACGCACGTTTCCTTTGCTTGATCAGTTCCACAGTGTAGGTGAGCAACGAGAGGATGACAGACGCTGACGAGGACAAGACTCATCGTGAGTCCAGGGGTCCTGGACAATGCAGCAGGTCCGACGACGCGAACGATGACGGGCCAACGTCAAGGGCTGCAAAAAGGATGGCAAACGTCGGTAGCCCATGCTCTAGGTGATCTCGGATCCCGTTAGAGGTGAGAGTCGACCATAATGGATGTGCATGGTTTCAGCCATGTGCAGGAAGGAAATGGCGCCATTCCTGAGATGAAGGCTGCAAAGTATTGTCATGTTCCTGAAGAAATAATCATGACTTACTTGAAGCAACTACGGAGCTGTATAACGGCCCCCGCAATGATGAGCCGAGGTAGACGATTGAGAAGGAATACTCACAAGTTCGATTGACCAATTTTGAAGTTGGCGAGCGCACGCGAAGGGTCGACAACGATGACGAGGTGGCCGTATTGCATCGATGACTCATGCACGGGTTGGGGCGAGTGAGGCGAGGGCGAGGGTGGGGGCAAGTAAATGCGCGGCCTCGTCGCCGGCGTGATCATGCGAGCACAAGGTGGAGGTGGTCGTTCTGTCGTCGTCACGAATGGAATGGGGAAACAGGTTTGTCACGGGTCACAACAACGTGACCTGTAACCCCAAAAATTCAAATGTTATTAGGCTCCACAGATTCACCGGGAATGAATGGTGCATTGATGTCCTGAGATTACTTCCACTCTGCTGGCCTGCCTGCCTGACGGCACCGGAATGGGTGCTGCCGTGTGAGTAACGACGACCTGACCAACTTCGTCCACCTCTCAAACTCCTCGTGACTGCCACACGGAGAATTCATTTCACAGACCTCGCATATCAAGGCGGCTATCGTCGAGGCACTCCTCAGTCCAAATTATCCACGGTGTTTGCGCGTGGTCGATAATCACTCTCAATCCATCATCAGCCATAGTCGAGAATGCCAGCACCCTTTCAATCCCATCGGTCCTTGCAGATGGCAACCCGCATTCGCGGAGCCGCCAGGGTGCTCCTGCCCTGACACAACTCTTTTTGAATATTTATCCACTGTCAGGCAATGCGGGTCAAAGTCTGATCGCTCCGTTCCAGCGACGGGCCTAACCTCCAGAAATGTCAACGCGGATAGGATCTGGACTGCGCACCTGGGAACGCGTCCACCCTTTAAGGCCAAAGGATGATGTGACCAAATACCCATGACGCCCATTGACAGGGCGGATGTACGAGAAATGTGAGCAAAGAATCGCCACCTATTTAATTGGCAGCAGACGAGGTGCTGTCTATTTCGTGCAATCTTGCGTAACCCCGGCGTGAAAGAAGACATCCGTTATTTGTCCGTTGTTTTGATCTAGTATCTGATCGCATCGTTTCCCTTGCCAAACCGAGCAATATTCTGGGTCAGATCCTGACTTGATTATGCGATTGGTGAGTGGAAACGCCAGAATGCAAGCAACCTTCGACTGTCTAACTCCGATTGACACAGTGGGGTTATCTTTGAGCCTCTAGGATTCCACTGTGGTGGTGTCAATGCATAATTCACATTTGGTCAAATGACCTTTTTTTCATTCTGTTTGTTGAACCACGACTGAATTCTTGATTGCATATCGAAATCATGCAAGATGTACGTGCAAACGGTGCCGGGGTTTGCGATAATCATTTTTGAACGTTTGTTGAAGGTCCAACCACTCAAGCCAGCTGACATCTTGGGGGAGCGACCACTAACCTGCTATGTGTGTTGTGAAAGCCTCCGCTTCTGGCTCTCGTGATGCCCACATTGGAAACCAAAAGAAAAGGCACGCCCAGAAAACGGTGAGGACCTTCATCGATATCTATTTCATCGTAGGACATGGTAGCAAGGAAAACAAGCCTTCGAATCAGAAATGCAATCATTCTCCGACTCCGACGCACTTCCAGTAGTACGTTATGATCAGATCTGTCAGATGGCGCCTCATGTCTCGGCTATTGCAGTTGCAGCACAACTTGTGCTGCAATGATGATTGAGCGCTCACTACGTAACAGATCAACATGCTGAACCAACACCGCCTCAGGGCGATTCAGATTCAGATCTCGGCTTCCCGTTGGGATGGGCAATGCTGATATGCGTTCTCTCACACCCTTTGCGACACCGTCGCGGGGTCAAACATTGTCGAGACTTAAAGCCCATCCAACCAATGCTATTCCCCTGCAACTCACATACCCTTTCCTGACATGCAGAGATCCATCTTAAAGATATCCGAGGCCGTTGCCCAACACGCACTAGAGCTTACTCTCTACAAAATGATGCGTTCATCGCATGACTTTGAGGATGTAAAGTTGGCTCTGAACGATCAAACAAATTGGTCCATCGAGCTAGTGAGTACCTCTCTCCGTCGTGTATATTTCCATGTCTAATCGTCGCGGGGATCATTGTACAGTTTCGTAGCTGCTTCACGTAGATCGCAGTTGTTCCCCCATGAACGTCCAGACTGACGGTGTTTTGTAGCATCCATCTCACCAACGGCAGCAACTTCTTCATGTTGTCTACAATGTTCTTCTTGGTCATGGCCGAAAGCATACACATCCATTACGGTCGACTCTCACCTGCGGAGCTCAAGGTATCTAATTGTGTCTCTCATGACAATCTCACCTCTGACGAGACCCAGGAACGCGTCGAAAGTATGGGCTACGCAACATTCGCCACTCTCTTTGCAGTCCTTGACATTGGCTTCGTCATCGTTCGCGTCACCGGGCTCGTTGCATTGTCTGGAACCCCTGGACTCGCAACGAGTCTTGTCATCGTCAGCATGTTGCCGTCTGTCATCCTTCCGCTGCTCACCTACACTGCGAAACTTATGAAGCTGAGGAAACGTGCGTCCCGTGGAGAAGAAGTGGAATCTGGCGTCGTGGATGACGCATCGCGGATCTGAAGTGCTTGAGTGTTTTGCCAACTATTGTAGAACGGAAAACAGCCTACGTACATGTATCCTGAACTGTTGTGCCTGAGTCTGAACAATGCCAATGTATTTAGATTTTTTCGAGTCGTTTGGAGCAGAGGCACAAACAGGGTTTGGGCCCGCGACACATCCGTACCGTCTTCAGTGCGGTGGTCTTGAGCATGGATCGCAATGCACGTTGCAAACGAGAAACAGGCTCCTGGAAATATCGAAGACAGAGCGAATCGTCGCTCGCGTTTTGCTTCCGGCGTCTGGATCCTCAGTGAGTGATCAGCCTGGTTTCTCTTCGCCATCTAGCTACTCCACTCTTCGACTGAGAAATAATCTTCGCAGCATATTCCGCGAGCGAAGCCTCAACAGCCCTCCCCGACGTCGCCCGTACGGTGGATGACATCCACTTCATTGGTGACCCGGCGTACCGTTTCATGGTAATGCTGCAAAGTGTAAACAGTTTCGAGGAAGACCTTGCCATCGTTCAGGGTTCCGACTTTGCCCTGCAATCTAAGGAAGACGTGACATAAAGCGTGGCATACGCCTATCCTTGAGGGTCATAGACGGTCGCCTCCGACTTCGGTCATGCTAAACTTGATGGTCATTGGATTGAGCAGTTAACCAGACTCGTTTCGAACGTATTCTAGACCTAAGAGTGAGTCGAAGACGCAAAACGATCACCCTCGCGTTGGGTCGAGTGCAAGACACAATCGAGGGAGAACGCAGAAAGTAACCTCGATCTCGTTACCCCACCTCATTACCTCGCTCCCTATGTCTTGACAGCTCAAACTCAAATTTGAGCGGGACTCGACAACCTGTGTTTCGTCACGATCGCTGTCGCACAGAGAGAACCAAGGCGTTCCAGGCGGAGACCCAACACCTACTATCTGCCACCTTCCTCCGCAGCCTGAGCAGCCTGGTCTTCATTTGTATCATCGCATTCTTTAATGTTTTCATGTCGTTCTGGAGCGGAGGAACGAACAGAGTTTGAACCCGCGACACAACCGTACCCATGGTCTTCAGCATGGATCGCAATGCACGTTGCGAACAGGCTCCCGGCAATCTTGATGACAGAGCGGATCGTTCCGGCGTCTGAAATCTCAGTGAATGATTCAGCCTGGCTTCTCTTCGTCGTCCTCATGTTATGAATGTGGCTGTCCCACTCCTCGACTGACAAATAATCTTTGGAACGGACCGATAGTATGCTCCATCAGAGCCTCGTGAGGGACACCCAGACCATCTCTCCCCTGCGTCGCCCGTACGGTGGATGACATTCACTTCATTGGCGATTCGCCGTATCGTTTCATGGTAATGCTGCAGGTGTAAACAATTTCGAGGCATACCTTCCCATCGTCTAGGGTTCCGAGTTGGCCCGGTAAACTAAGCAAGCAAGGGAAAGACGTACAAAGCACGGAAGAACAGTCGTTCAGTGAACGGTAACGGTGAATTGAACACGGAGACTCTGCAAGTTCTGCAATCGCGGTAGATATGAAGTTCTTTAGCAGTCAAGCGCCGAAAACACGAGGTGAGACATATTTCCAGGAAGGGCAACGTGTATGGATATGGCCCACAGCTTGTTCTTTGCTCTCTTGATTACTCGTTGACAACGTCTGCGTCGCCGATGATGAGTGGTGCGTACTGACGAGTTAAACTGCAATATTGGGGCTGATTGTTAGACAAGGGTCTTCCCAGCTGATTGAAATTGATACCGATTACGAGCGAATAAACTCGGTGACATTTACGGGGGACGGCGCCTATGTTGTTGGTGGTGGGAATGAAGGTGTTTCGGTGTGGCGAGTGAGAGATGGCAAGCGAATGTTGACGCAGCGAGTGGAGCACGGTGTCTGCTGCGTTGCTGCCTCCAAGGACGGCGGATGGATTGCGGCGGGGTCTTCGCACGGAGCGGTGTCAACCTACGAGCAATCCGCGTGGCACAGCGCGAGCGGTACGCCATACATTGAAGGGTGCACCTTTGTGGAAACAACTGACGATCACTGAAATTCTCAGGATTCAGAATAGGTGGTGTCGAGAGTGACGAGAAGTCTGGATATCCCATCTCCAGTATCGATTTCTCACCGGATTCAACTCAGTTCGTCACCGCTGGCGGCTATAATGATACTGCTACCATTTGGTCAACTGGAGGGCATCGCCGAGTGCAAACATTCGATCACGATGGTTGGTTGGTTGAAACAGCCAAATACTCTCCACAGGGAGACCGCGTAGCGACGGTCACTTGGGAATCCGTCCGAGTCTGGGACAGCAGCGACGGTCACTTGCTTGTCGACATAAATGTGGGAGCGGACCTGGAGCATGGTCTTCTCTGGTCCCACGACCACCTCTTCGTCATCACTGACGACAGCAAAATCAAGCAAATCGATGCATCCACTGGGTCAAGCGTTTCCCAGTGGTCGGTGTCTGGTAGCACTTCCGGCCCATGCATTGCCCTACCGCAACATGGAAGATTCATAGCATGCTCTACAGATGACACCATCGCGTTCTGGGACACCTCGACACACACCCAATCTGGTCTCATCCTGCAATATGACGAAATCCGTTCAATCGCATTCTCTTCAAATGACTACCTTGCAATTGCTGCGGGGAATGGGAAAATCATCATGAAAAACTTATCTCTTATTCCCGTGCGTTTCATGCTTTCAATCATGCTTTTGCGCTTGTACAAAATTTCATTCCTTGTCTACTCTTCAACTTCCAGGAACCATAAATTCTGATAGACAGCACGACTCTCGATTCGTGGAAACACGATCAACTCACCAATGCGGAAGCGTTGCTGACCGCGGCAATCCCGACATCTCAGAATACTACCCATCATATACTCGCTAGTCGAGCTCTTGTCCGGGCACGCTTGCAACAGTGGGACGCAGCACTCGCCGATGCTGAAGAGGTGTTGTTGCTCTACTCTCACATCTATAACGTCTGACACCATTTAAAACCAAGTCCATCAAATCTGGCCCATCCGTCGTTGGCTACGTTGCAAAGTGTGTGGCCCTTGTCGGAAAGGGGGAAACAGACGCAGGGTGTCGGGTGTGCGACATTGCGTTTGAGCATTTCCATTCAAAATACGTTACCATTCTACTTCTCATCAAGGTGGGCGTTTTGTGCAACAGGGCTCGGTTTTTGTTCAGCTTCTTTATGGCTTAGGCTGTTGTCCTGTTTATGGCCGGAGAACACGAAGATGCGATATCACGTATGGATGACCTCATTACGACGCGCGTTAACTCGACACTATATGTGGTCCAGGCACGTAGATAATGTACCATACGGTAGAGTCACCGCTGACGTTTCCAATAGGCCTACATGCACCTTTTCCTTGGGAACTTGCATATGGAGAGCGGTAACTATGAGCGTGCAATACAGTCATTCGAATATGCGCAAGTTAAACTTGGTGACTCCACGGATCAACCACCATTACTAGTATCATTGGTACATCCCCTCCACCCTCGCAATGCATCGAAATTGATCCCGATGTCCGACAGGTTTCGGGGTGGAAATTCGATGATCTCGCATTCACGATCCAACAGCGTCTTTGTGAGGCCTTCCTTGCAGCGAGTCACACGAAGGAGGCTAGCCGTTATGTACTGCGCATGGTGAACCAAGACGACAATATGACGGGACCGGCCACAATATGGATTTGTGGTGAGCATTGTTCCAACTGTCCTTCTGCTGCACATTTTTGAAATTTCATTCTAGATTTCATGCAACGATGTCTTTCTACGCCGGAAGACAATGATCATGCGAGTGGGGTGGCCACTCGCCACAACAACGCGCGGAGTCCTTCCCAAGTGTCACACCCTATGACGCCACTATTGAGAGAGTGGGCAAGATTAAGACTGATAAATGGGTCGTGGAAAGATGCCTT